>JADRCD010188817.1:29791-40308 GCA_019843815.1 Montemys delectorum | reverse complement strand
AAAAAAAAAAAAAACCCTCACATGTAGTATAGATCTTCATAACAAGAATGTAGGTAAGGTATGAGCATATATGTATGGTAAGAAAGATTAATAGGCATATATGATATGCTGTATTATATAATACATATGATTGCAAGAATGTAGAATATTCAAAAATAAAGCCCAAACTTTCTGCAAGTTAGTATGCATTTTTTAAGTCCCAAAACGAGAAAGAGAGAGAGAGAGAGAGAGAGAGAGAGAGAGAGAGAGAGAGAGGGCTAGCTCTTTGGGCGGCTTACACTAAAACAGTTACTCACACGGCACCAGAGACCATCAGGAACAGGCAGCTCCTTGTAGTTATCAAGATTTCAAAGTCAACAGAAGAGAGCTCTGATGCCTGATTTGAGGCAGCTTTAGAAGGCATGGGGCCTTTATAGAGATTCCACACAAGGCAGTTTTTCTATGCCTTTTGCAGAGCACGGATGGGACTGGAGATAGTCACTAACTATCCATCTGCAGAGTTACCATTTGGTAAAGCTACATTTTCTAAAATTCCAGAAGAAGAGGTGCTAAGTGGTTTTGTTTTAGTTTTCAAAAATTTCTACATTACATACTTGTTTCTAAAATGTTACTTTGTACTTTGTTGCTTTGAAAAGTCTTTTCAGTGTCTCTCTTATGGAAGGTGACTGCATGACCCCAGTCATCTATAGCATGGGTTCTTCTATGAAGAAGCATCCAGTGGCTGATTGCCTGCAACATCTGTGATCCGGCTTGCAGGGGAGACCTTAGCGGGTTTAGTAAGTATTACAGTTCAGCAATCCAAATACCCACCATGTCCTCCAAAAGGCAAGGGGTAGAAGATGATCATGGTCTTCTTACATCAAGCATACATAGGGGCTGGAAGGAAGAACACAGAAACCACCCACAAGGAAGGTACCACCTGACCCTGAGATGCTGTAAAAGCCTTCTTAGTTTTGAAGAACATCTGTCTTCTAGAAACCCCATGTTTAATGATCACTTACAACCTATTAATTTGCCAGACAGAATTAATTTGTCTCCACAGAGGCCCAAATCTCAACATTTACATCAAAGAATGGGTCAGGTTTGTGCTTGTTTAATTAAATAATCATTTATTGCTGTACTATGAATAGACTCAGGTATATTTAATAGCTTGAAGACAAATTAATGGTAACATAGAATAGTTCACATATCAGCACTATCCAGGGCATGTGAGGATTATAACTGCAATTATAGAGATTTTGTTAGTAAGCTTCAGTAGAGGGAAAGTCTAACTGATCTCAGTTTCCACATACTTCTGTAAGCCAGTTAAGGAAATGCTTCAAAGCAATGGTCATAGAATGACCCAAACATTTAAATTTTAATAGTGAGCAGAGGGTATCCTGGTCAGTTCAGCTGTCAATTAGACACAGCATAGAATTATCAAAGATGGTGTTGAGGAATTACCTAGATTAGGTCAATATGAAGGCATATCTATAAGAGAGTATCTTGATCATTAATTGAAATAGAAAGACATGGCCCACTGTGGGCACTGACATTCCCTAGACAGAGTATGTCCTGAGCAGTTTAAGAACAAGGAAGTTAGCTGAGAGGGAGTGAGTGAGCAACGATGCATTTATTCTCTTTGTTCTCGACTGGCTGTGGTGTGACTAGCCTCGACTTTCCTGAAATGACTGATTGTAACTAGGAACTGTAAGCTAAAATAAACGTCGTCCCCTAAGTTGCCTTTGTCAGGATATTCTTTTTCCACAGTCACAGAACTGACACCAGAACAGAGAATATTTGGAAAATGAATAAAATACAGTACTCTGAATTAGAGACACTAAAACAGGAGCATGGGTGAGCATAGCTCTGCCATTCACAAAGCAGCGGACACAGGAAGGAGGAAACTTAAGCTCATAACCCTCTAAAACAGCCAAGTAATCTCCACGAAATTAGGCATTTAGTCTTAAGTGATCACACACACGCACACGCACACGCATACACATACTCACACATACATACATACACACACATACACACACATACACACACTCACACATACATACACACGCATACATACACACACTCACACATACATACACACACATACATACACACACTCACACATACATACACACGCATACATACACACATACACACACATACACACACATACACACATTCACACATACATACACACACTCACACATACATACATACACACACATACATACACACACTCACACATACATACACACGCATATATACACACATACACACACATACACACACTCACACATACACACACATACACACAAATTCACACACACACACACATACACACACACATATATACACACATACACACACACTCACACATACACACGCATACACACACACATACATACACACATACACACACTCACACATACATACATACACACACATACATACACACATACACACACTCACACATACACACACATACACACAAATGCACACACACACACACACACACACACACATACACACACTTGTACACCATAGCTTCTTCTAAAAGGAAATGCCTCTTAGTGCATCTTTGACCAATGTATATGTATTTGGATAGTCGGAAGAAACAGAAAAAAAGAAGGAAAAAGATACTACTTAGTGATCAAAGACATCTGAAAATATACTATAAAATGAAAACTTCTCTAAAATTAAATAGCAATTGTATTTATCAATGACCAGTAGAATGGCCACATTGTCAGGAATTTTAAACAGAATCCTAGCCTGTGCACTTTTTATTTATCTTAGAATGGAAGGTAGCAGGTCAGCTTTGAACGATGTAGGTTTTCACCGTGACCTTGCAATTACCTGCTCTGGCTTGCTGCAGCTGCTCACCATGCTGGTCTCTGGAGGGCCGTCCTGGGACTCCTGCTTGCACAGGCCTTTCGTTGTGTCTTTGAACATAGTGTCTTTTTCCAGTAAACTGTCCTGCTTGGCAATTGGTAGCACCAGGGGACTTCTACAAGAAACAATCAATACCAAAATTAGTTTGCGTCTAACATTGCTGTATCAATCAAAAGCTACAGGAGCCTGGGCCACAGAAGTTATGTTCACTCAGATAAAAACATGTCCTATAAGCTGCAGGAAACATAAAGTTTTCTCTTCAATTCACCTATCATTCAGTTTTACTTCTGAAAAAAAAAATGCGTTCATTTCAACTCCAAAGGAAAATGTTTACCAGGATACATTTAACTGTAATAGAAAGATCAATAGTTAATTTAAAAGCTGTTTGAAGTGCACAACTGCACTAGGCAGTGAATTTAAACGTGAAAAGGGATTTGTAAACAAATGAAAAAAGTTTTAATTATGATTAAAATACAATGGATATAAGATTTAATGTACAGAAGCATAGGCAATATTTTGAGTTTGTATTGAAATGTTAGAATAAAAAGTTTAAGTGTAAAGGCTTGCCATGTTACAAACAGAAAAATGCCTGTAACTTCCAAACAATTCACCAATGCAAGAGAGAAACAAAAGCCACTGCAGGCTCCGAGTTCACAAATTCACCACAATGTAACCACTGAATTTGCAACATGGGCACTTTCCTACAAAGTTTGAGAACCATCTCCTTTAATGTTAGCATTCAAGCATAAATGCACCACCCTCATTTTATCAACTGAATGTATGCAAACAGTTGTGTTATCTGATGTATAGGAGTGAGGATAGCTCTGGTTAGAGCTGGATGAACTTACTCTGTTAAGTTTTAAGTTTATCTGTCTCATATGCAGTAAAATCGATTTGTTGTAGGTATACAGTACAACACTCCCTTACTCTCTTCCTCATTCCCTCTATCCCTCCCTCCTTCCTCCCCACCCCGTGGTGTGTGTGTGTGTGTGTGTGTGTGTGTGCCTGCAGAGAGATATGAGGAAGCCAGAGGTTGACATCCTTAATTGCTTCTCTACCTCATTCTTTTGAGACAGTATCTCTTACTGTCTCCGTTAGGGTTTCTATTACTGTGATTAAAAAACGGACCAGAAGCAACTTGGAGAGGAAAGGGTTTATTTCACCCAGGCTTTCAAACAATTCACCATCAAAGCCAGTGAGGACTGGAACTCAAGCAGGGCAGGAACCTGGAGGCCGGAGCTAATGTAGAGGCCGTGGAGGGGTGCTGTCTACTGGCTTGCTCCTCATAGACTGCTCAGCCTGCCTTCTTATAGAACCCAGGACCACCAGCCCAGGAATGGCACCACTCGTAACAGGATGGACTCTGCCCAATCAATCACTAATTGAGAAAATGCCTTATTCTCACCAAACCCAAGACTTGCTGTCTTGAGTTGGCTGGCAGGCCAGCAAGCCTGGAGGATAAAGATCCACACGCTGCCGTCTTCCCAAAGCCGGTGACAGACACACACCACCACACCCAGATTTCAGGGGGCACTAGGGATCCAAACTGACATCTTCATGCTTTACTCACAGAGCAACCACTCTAATCCCAGTTCAGTGATACATGACAAAGTATTTATAGTCCTGTAATCAAAATAACGAGTCACAGAGATATTTTATTTTAACCCTCCTTCTTGTGCCCATTGGAATCAATTATTAAATGTGTCAGTGGCTTCTCCCTGTGATTTTAAATGGCTTGTCTTATGTTTTATAAATTGACTGTTAAATGAAAGCTGACTGTGTTTAAGGAGTGTGTGGTGGTGACTTGGCACAGCTGAGAATGATTACCACAATGACGTTGATTCACACCCCATGCTGACCGCATATACTCTCAGAACACATTCATTTTAGACTTGCACGTCTGTACCTGTGACCCCAGTCCTCAGTGAGCACTGCTGCACCCTCTGCTCCTTTCAGATCTGCCTTCAGAATTTCTGCCTGAGCAAGTTTGTAAGGTGCGAGTGTTTGTTGGTCTGCCTTACTCTATGGTGCTTGATGCATATCAGGTTTATCTATGTTGTGGCAAAGGGGAGGATTATTTTCCTAGTTTGATAATTTCCCTGTGTAGATTGGTCCCTGAGTTCTCATCTCCCTGAGGGTGGGCGCAGAGAATGTTTCTGTATATTATTCATTATGAAGAACACTGATGTGAGCAGAGAGTACAGATAGGTCTTTGAGATCCCTACCTCACTTCTTTCCAGTTAAGGCCCAGCAGTGGGTTTTGGGATCACAAGGCAGGTGAATTTTAACTTTCTGAGCAACCTCTACAGTTTCCCATAACCCAGCCTGAGCACAAGTCTCCTTCCACCCCTTCACCAGTACTGCCTCAGGTCTCTTCTACAGCAGCCATCCTGACGAGGCATAGTAGGGTCTTACCTCTCTGAGGTCTGACCCTCGTTTATTTGAGGTTAGAGATGCTGGACACTTCCCTAAAGACTCTTGGCCACTGGTGCGTCTTCTCTGGGAAATACTGAAGCCTTAAGACTTAAAATTTACATGTTTTATTTCTCTGTTTTCTTGTTATTTGCTGTTGAGTTCTGTGAACTTCTCGTATATTTTTGATATTTATCATTTATGAGGTTTGCAACTTTAATTCTTTTGTTATATATTTTTAAAATCACATTTATTGATTGATTGATGGTTGACTGATTGTCTGTGTGTGGCGAGGGGGGTGGCTGTGCACACCATGACATGTATGTGTTTGTCAAAGTACATATGTAATATTTGTGTCTTTTTTTCCACCACATGGGTCCTGGGAATTGAACTCAAGTCATGAGGCCTGGTGGCAGGTACCTTTGCCTGCTGAGTCACGTTACTGGCCTCAGTGATGTGATGTATTTTTTCGTGCTGAGTCACGTTACTGGCCTCCATGATGTATCTTTTCGTGCAGACGCCGTTTACGGCGATGGAGTCCCTCTTGAGGATAATTGCTTTTGTTCCTTATGCTTTTGATATCATAGCTGAAAAAAATCCAAAAAAGTCAAGGTCCATGTTAAAGAACTTTCCTTGTTCTTTTCATGGGCTCCTGTGCTTAGAAAGCACACGTTTCACTTTTACTAGCCTTCACCTCATATCTCTACAGGTTTAAAGTGAAGAGCCTGTTCGTCCTTTGGTGAGTAGGTGTCCAGCTGTCACAGGGCCATTGTTTCCCTCTGTGAGTCGCTGTGAAGGTCCAGTTGGCCACACCTGCTTGGGTCCAACTCTGCGGTCACTGTTCTCTTCTACATCTCTAACTCTTCTAGTCCAGTTTCATCCCGATTAAGGCAGATCTGTAGTATAGTTTGAACCCAGGAACAAGATACTTCCAACTTTATTCTCAGAATAGATTTGGCTATTTTTGCTCTGTACTTTCAGGCAATGTCTCTTTAGTAAAGTGTGGGGTGATGCTCTCTGCTTTTAGATACTAGATATTCAATATTCTGGACACCAATATTTAGACGAACATTGAAGATTTTCGTCCTCTCTACATTCCTATTACTTTATTTCCATAACAACATACCCAAAATTTTATTTTCATTTTCAGGTTTTCCTCTTTTATGTCTTATCTAAGGATTATTTTCTCAAGCCAAGATCAGCAAGGCTTAGGCTTCATTCTGCAATTTCTAGCTCTGTGGTCGCCTGTGTGCACCCTCCTGTCCACGTGGCTTTCCATAAATCACAGCTCAATGCCTTCCCTTAAAGCTGTCTGGGTGTTTCAGCACCCATTTTAAGAACAAAGCCCATCTATCCTCAACTAATTAGCTGTATCAGTTGATGAAGATCAATTGGCCATTGGTGAGTCTTTTTCCTGGTTCTCCCGTGTGTTGCATTGATATACTACTGTATTGATTTGATTGATGCCCTGTCTCAGGAAGTATTAACTTGCATGAAACATCCAACTTTGTTTGCTTTTAAGTTTTTTTTTTTGGCTATTGACTGCACTTAGCATATTTATGTGAAACTCAGAATCTATGCCAATTTTCACAGAAATGCCTGTCGGGATTTTGATGAATGTGTTTAATTGACGAACGGATTTGAAGAGAATTTCAATACTAGCAGTGTTGAATTTCGTCATTTTGAAGAACCCTCGACTGATCTGTTCTGATCTTTGCTAATTTCTCTCATCAGTATTCCATAGCTTTCATAACTGAAACCTCTCACGTGACTGGCTGCATTTATTTCAGCACAATCCATGTTCTGTGCTATTGTAAATGTATTTTTAAATTTGATACAATCATTTATTGTTAGTCAATATACAATATAAATGATCTGTGTATTAATCTTGATGGGGAAGCAGAGTGTAATTTGGAGGGCTTTTATGATAGTTAAAGTCTCACTGCTTTGCCATCTGTATCAATGTCCTGTCTCCTTAGCCACTCCTCTGAGCATCCTTCTGCCTGGCATCACAAAGCACTTCCACCAGCTCACAAGAAAGAGCTATGAGTTCAGCAGAATCAAGCCCTATTTCTCCCCACCATTTCAGTCTTGAGTGACCTCTCCATAGGCAGTTTGGTCTGCCCTGATGGTGCTTCTCTGCAAGGCTAATTAATGAGTTTTTTCTGCACTTCTTGGCTTTTCTTCAACAAACAAGATTTACTTTGAGTACAAAAAAAAAAAAACCAAAAAAACAAAAAAACAAAAAAACCCCAAAAAGGACAATATTGGTAATAGAAATTTACCATTGGGGGTCAGAAGAAACAACTGTAATATTGAATGTTCTAGGAGAAGCTTCCCTAAGGGCAGGTTTCATAAGCACAGGGGTAATGAAGGCAGCCTCATGCCAGGCCATCAAGTCAGTGCTAGCCCCCTCTGTGGAGAATTCCAGAGGGGAAGGTCATGACGAGGACAGCCTTTGACCTCTGCTTGGCTTTAGTCAACACTTATTTTGATAAACAAAAAAGGAAATAGGGAAAAAGTGCCTGCAGGAAATAGGATAAATAGGATTTTATTTCTAAAATGGAAATAGAAATACAATATGATAAGACCAAAAGCAATCTCCTGAGCCCCAGATTTCCTTCCTGAGAAAAATTCCTCAGGAATAGATTGATGGTTTTATTAAAACTTTACAATTCTCTTCTGTAGTGCTTTAACCAGGTAATCATAGTATGTGATGCTTAATGGGCTATGTGTCTTATAGAATTTGTTATTATGTGGATATATGAACAAATGTATACACTAGATGAGATCTGTGGCTGTGAAAGTCTTTTTAAAAGTAAAGCAATATTGATATGTGAATTGTTGCAGAAACAGCAATCTACTAACTCATTAAAATAACACTATGCTGAAGGAAAAACCACCCAAGCCATCTTATGCTGGGTTTTCCTGTTTTAACCAAAGTAGAATATGAGTCTCCAACTAGGGCAGTTTTAAACTGAAAGAATTTATTTGTCTTGGTCTTTGTCTCAGGGACTATGAGATGGCCCAATAGCACACACTCCCCCTGCTTAGTAATGTTTAAAGAGATGTATTTCTGATGGGGTGCACTATTATTGATCTGCTTATGACATCATGACTTACTACACAAATGCTCAAGGCACAGTAAGAGCTGGAGCAGAAAGGAAGTGTTTCTTATATTCTGAAATCCTAGAGAGAGCCATTCTATTCTTAATAGTGCTGGTGAAACACACTCTGGACATGAAGGGAAAGTCAGGGTTGGAATGGACAGGAATATGAGCAAGCCTTATGTGGATGAAGCCACAGCAAAGCCCGCAGAATCAGGGCTTTAGTCCGTCAGGGTGACAACGTGCCCTCATCATTTAGAGCTGGGTGCTGCCACTTGATGTGCAAGTGGATGATATTGCAGCCTCTGATTGTGGCATGGGAGGAGGTCTCAGCTTCTGTGGAGTTTTATTGTGCAGAGAGAGTGATCTGAAGTTCCCCCAGGCACTGACTAGGGGTTTGTTCCCAGGTCACGTCATGTCGCCTGGTCATGACTAATTATTTCAAGGACAAAAGGCCCATCAGGGTACCTACAAACTTCAGTTTATAAAAAGCCAAGACACAGAAGCCAAAACATCCCCCTTGCAACAGTCACCATGGAACAGGTCTTATTATTTCTTCATGACCAATGAATGCACCCCACTCTTTCTCAGGTAAATGACAATGACCTGAATGGAATAATTGTGGTCAGCTCATGACTGCCTGATGGGAGCAGAGAAAAGTATGCATATTCCAATCCCCATTTGCTTTCCCACTGTGGCTTTGAGGGTTTTCAAATCTTTCCTTTGTCTTACTAATGCTCAGAGTCTCTACAAGTAGCATGCAGGATAAGATTTCAGAATAAAACTGTGGGTCAGCAAGGCTTTAAGGTTAGACCTGGTGTGTTGAGGTTTGACTCACTGGCATATTTGCTCAATGTTTGGAAGACTCTGGTTTTGGTCTTTATTAATAGTGTGATGGAGGAAGTAAGGAGGAGGAGGAGGAGCAGGAGGAGGAGGAGGAGGAGGAGGAGGAGGAGGAGGAGGAGGAGGAGGAAAAGAGGAAAAGGAGGAGAGAGCAGAGGAAAAATGAACACTTTATTTAAATCAGCAAGAATTGTGTTAAGGAATAGCATTTAATTGAATTGAGAACTCAAGGAATAGCTAGACAGAAGATTCCAGAGAGTTGAAGCTAGGATAAGAATAAAAATAAAAAAGAGAGGGAAAGATCAAATTCCAAGTTTGTTCCAAAAGGAGGTGGGAACGGGGACTGTGCACACCTAGGTTAGAAGAATGAGGCTTGGAGATAGTGGGTAAAGCATCTATCAGTGATGCATGGGCTTCCTGCCTTTATGTTAATACACTGGTTTGTTTCCCATAGAAAAGTTGCCACCATGTTTCAGAAATGTATCCAAATCAAAAGCCACTGTCACAATGGAGACACAGTATCAAAATGCTCCATCTTCTGGCATCAGCCTTACAGGTGAAGCTGTGCCTTCTCCAGATGGGCTGCATACTTCCCACCAGGCCTTGCAGCAACAATTACTGATGATTGCTGAAAGTACAAAGGAATGCTCCCACAGAAACCCAAGCCCTCAACACAAACTTGCATTTTAGTTGGGTTTTATCACACATATTTGCTTCATATTATATTTATTCACAACTGTTCAATATAAATGACTAGATAAAATATGTCACAACCAAGAACTATAAAAGCAAAGCAAAATAAAACAAACAAAAAAAAAAACAAACCTGTGGAAAGTGCTCAGATGTCAACTACCGCCAGCCTCATCTATTTACTATTTACCACAGAGTTGAGACAACAGGAGGACAATGTAATCAGACCACATTTGAACCATGTAGAACAAATAAGCCATTGATTATTCTGCTCATAACCAAATTAATCCATTGTTTAGTCAATAATGAGAAAACCACAAGAGGCACCGATTAGAACTGCATATTCTCTTTCATCTTTAAAATAAAAGAAAGCACAAAAGAAGTCACAGACAGTGCAAAGGTGGACGTTTGCCTACTCTATGTAATCTTGGTTTTTTTGTTGACTAATTTTTTTTCTTGGACAATTTCATACATGTATCTGGGCATTTTGTTCTCTCAATGTGTCTCTTTCTGTCTCTCTTTCTCTCTGTCTCTGTCTCTGTCTCTGTCTCTCTCTCTCCCCCCCCCCCCCCCCCCCCCCCCCCCCCCCCCCCC
>JADRCD010188817.1:2550-17267 GCA_019843815.1 Montemys delectorum | reverse complement strand
GGGGGGAGAGGAAGCTTGGAGATAAGGCTGCTAAAACTTTGCTGGGATCCCCAGGACTTGTAGACTTGGTGCACACACTGGGAGCTCTGTCCTCCCCTGATGGTCCATGCCTTTTTATGTTTAATTTCTTTAAAATAAGTCTGAGTCAGTAATGTCCAGGGATGAACTTGGGATCACCCTACGCCACCATCCTTGTCAGATGAAGAAGGCCTCTCCACTGGGTCAAGAAATGCTGGGCTTCCTATGTTAACTAACATGCTGTTCGGCTCCCAAAGTGTGCTCAAATGGAGTAAATTACGCTTTCTTAGCATCTACTGTATCCATCTGTACCGGCTGGTTTTGTGTGTCAACTTGACACAGGCTGCAGTTATCACAGAGAAGGGAGTTTCAGTTGAGGAAGTGCCTCCATGAGATCCAGCTGTGGGGCATTTTCTCAATTAGTGATCAAGGGGGTAGGGCCCCTTATGGGTGGTGCCATCTCTGGGCTGGAAGTCTTGGGTTCTATAAGAGAGCAGGCTGAGCAAGCCAGGAAAAGCAAGCCAGTAAGGAACATCCCTCCATGGCCTCTGCATCAGCTCCTGCTTCCTGACCTGCTTGAGTTCCAATCCTGACTTCCTCTGGTGATCAACAGCCATGTAGAAATAAGCTGAATAAACCCTTTCCTCCCCAACTTGCTTCTATTCATGATGCTTGTGCATGAATAGAAACCCTGACTAAGACACATATACACACACACATATACACACATACACACACATATATGTATATACAGGTGGCTGGATGAATGAATGCTAGTAGGTAAATAGATGGATAGATGGATAGATATGTATATCTTTCCATGTATGGATACAGACATGCATGGCCATGTGCATGCACACACACACACACACAGACACACACACAGAGACACATCCCCCACACACCCCCCCCACACAGACACACACACACACACACACACACCCCCACAGAAAGTGTTTTTTTCATGCGCATTTTCTGTCCTGGCCACCTTGAGCTCTCCCCTGGCTCTTCCTTCTTTCAGAGGCTCATTTTAGAATGGATTGCTTTCCTTGTATGCCCAGCTGTTTTTGCGTTGTACAAAGATGAGGTATTCATCAGATGCTCAATCAGCTCCTATGCTGGTCTCCTTTCACAGTCCTGGAACCCGAGGCACTGAGCAGAGGTTAATTGCTGTGGCCTGTTTACAGAGTAAGTCAGTGCTGACAGCACAATTAGAACTTTGCAACAGAGACTTTCTATGTAATCAACTTGTTCACGATGCCTCCTGCCCCCTCTGCCCCCTGCGCCCTGGTGTGATAGCACAGTACATCTGATTTGAAACGGGGATTTTTGCAGAGCTGGGTGCATCCAGGATCGAAAGCATGTGCAAAAGAATTGTGGGGTGTAGAAATGACAAGAGGCAAGGATGTCATCCCGGCCTATTAGGAACTCCTGATGGCTTCGGTCCGTGCTGCCACAGCAGATAAGTCCCGGTGCACCAATGAGTGGGTGGGAAATAAATGGAGTCCGACAGCATTTACAGGGCGGAGGAGGCAACACTGATAAGCAGGAGAGATTCTGACAGGGGCAGCAGCAGCTGTGGAGGAGGGGAGGGAGGCTGGGTCACAGCCATAGCAGGGACAAGTGTGGAACAGAATTAAAAATTCAAGAGATATTAAATCGAGTTCGTTCCAGCAAACCTGCATTTTACAAACTGATTTTGACAGCCATCATACTGACAGCTTTTCTGGAAAACAGAGTCATGAACTATCTCCCGTTTCTCTCCCAACCAGCATTTGCTGCCCATGGGAAGAGAGTTGCTTTTGTTTTTTACATATGATGAAAAATACTGATTTTCCAAAAACCAAGCTTTCCTATCAAATAAAATGCTTGGGTGGGTTGGAAGCTTTTTACGGATGCTAATGTATTGCAGATGGAGATACTGAGGTTTGTTTTGTGGCCTTAGGTGGGAAGGGATCAAGAAAAGGAAAGACATTAGAACAGCTTCTCTGGCTCAGTGAGAGATGAGAGAGATACAGTTCAGTTCTTTTATTTGACTTAATTCTTTTGTATTTTATTTGTTTATTTCAGAGAAAGGGTTTCATGTGCACTCCCTATGTAGCCAAAGGTGACTCAATGTCCTAATATTCTTGTTACCACCTGCAAGTGGGAGACTATAGCTATGCTCTGCCGCACCTGGGGTATCTCATGCGGGGCCCTGAACCAGCAGTGTACTAACTGAGCTACACCCTGAGTCTGTGATGATTTATAGTGTTAAAATTTTATTTTTATGTATGTGGGTTGTATTTGCTTGTATGTGTGTATATGCACCACTCGTATGCAGTGCCCACAGAGGCCAGAAAAGAGCATCAGACCTCTTAGATCCACAAATGATTTTGAGCCAATGTGTTTAATGGAAATCCAATTCAGATCCTCTGCAAGGGCAACCCGAGCCCTTGATCATTCAGCTATCTCTTCAGCACCCAAAATTAATTTTTAACCACCTTTTATTGGGGCTGAGGTTTACAAATTGAAATTTAGAAATCCCCTCCTCTTTTCCCTTTCTCTAGCCCTCCAGGCTACTCTCATTTAAACACCTCCCATGCCCCCTCTATTTACAGGTTGATAGCCTCTATTTCTTTGAATATTATTGTTACGTACATAAATGTATGTACTATGTATGTATGTACTTACATATATGTGTATATATGTACACACACACACACACACACACAAGTGGGTTTCTGATGTCTGTGTGTATATGGCTTCAAGGCTGTCCACTCTGCACTGGACAACTAATAGTGGGGCTCATCCCTAAGCCTCCTCCCAGCAGTCTTTAATTGCCCATAGTGCTTTGCTTAGGGGTGGTGTGATGGTTTGTGTATGCTCGGCCCAGGGAGTGGCACTATTAGGAGGTGTGGCCTTGCTGGAGTAGGTGTGTCACTGTGGGTGTGGGCTTTAAGACTCTCACCCTAAGTGCCTGGTAGTCAGTCTTCCACTAGCCCCCTTCAGATGAAGATGTAGAACTCTCAGCTCCTCCTGCACCATGCCTGCCTGGATGCTGCCATGTTCCCACCTTGATGGTAATAGACTGAACCTCTGAAGCTGTAAGCCAGCCCCAATTAAATGTTGTCCTTACAAGACTTGCCTTGGTCATGGTGTCTGTTCACAGCAGTAAAACCCCAAGACAGGTGGGGTCCTGAGACTTTTCCCCTTACACGTTGACATATCCAGGGACAGTACCATCATTCTTATCTTGTTTGGCCATCTCTAGGGGAATCATTAAACCTCCTGTGCCCACAGTTAACATGTCCAAGTTGGAGGGGCTTGGAGGTCCCCATGTGTGGGGAACCAGCACAAGCCATTTCATTGAGTTGCCTCTCACTCTAGCCAACATTACTATGTCGGTGATAAGAACGTGCCACATAAAGAGTTCTCTGGTCACTTTTCAGTAATACAAAGAAGTTAACCTCAGACTCTCCCACAGTTTTCATACCAACTCAAAACCCTATCCTGCCTGGGAAGCACTTCAAAGGTCTGAGTCCTGGACTGGAAAACTCACATCTCCTGGAATTTTGTTCCTGATAGAACCAATTTACTTTTCTTCAGAACAGCCCCGGGTTCTCACACCCAGCTAGGGAGTTCTCCTGCTCAGGAATCTGCAGGGTCCTGAGAGTTACAACCCCGGGTCCTTGCACCCAGGAAGGGAGTTCTCCTGCTCAGGAATCTGCAGGGTCCTGAGAGTTACAGCCCCGGGTCCTTGCACCCAGGAAGGGAGTTCTCCTGCTCAGGAGTCTGCAGGGTCCTGAGAAGAAGGAGTATTGATTCCTGTGCTGCACAGATCCTGAGTGGGCTGGTCAAGATGCTCCGTGCCTCCCGAGAAGCTTGCTTCTGCCCAAAACTTGCCGTGGTGGCCTTCACCTCGGGGCAATCACTCCTGCCTTGCTTTCTAAATTACTGAGACTAGTTCTCGTTAAGAAACCAGGGCTGCTAAGCACTAATTATTATTCTATACCATCCTCAAAATAAACCTTTGAGACAAATGAGCTAGAGGAAGCAAAGCATGCTGGGAATGAGCTAAGTGCTTCTCCAAAGACAAAGGAGCACCGTCAGCCCCCAGAGGCTCTGAAGACTCCAGAATGTTGTCTCTGGTCAGCCAATCTTTGAAGGGGCTTGACGACCAGAGCAGTTATTTACATTTAATCTTCAAAAAAGAGGAGGGACCAGATTTGCTTTCCTAAGCTTTATCACCAGGTGCGGCAGTGGCTCCCATCCCCCCTCATTAAGCTGACTCACTGGTTCATACTGGGGATATGTCATTAATGTCTTGGTGAGTGACACACAGGGCTCAGCCCCATTTCTTCAGGCCAGCCCTCTCTCTGATCCTAGGCTTTCTTCTCATGGTGTTTCTGCTTCTAAATATCACTGTGGATTCTGGGTGCACACACTGCCCGCACTGCCCTTGCTGTCTCCAGTCCTCCAGGAGCTGGCTTGTAATTCCTGCAGGGATCACCTGGCACTGGAGGGTACACTCAAGGTGACCTTGCACTCATTAGCTCAAAATTCAATTGTATGGTTCACTCGTCTTGCTATCTCTAGGGAGGAGAGTTATAATTACAAAGCCAGTCCTCCCAATTATGGACCCCAGGCATCTGTTTGAGGGTCCTTCATTGTTTCACAGCAGGTGCCAGCCAGTTTGCAAAAGTCAACATTGGTTAAGCTACCAATAAATGAAAGGTGAGGTAGAAAACTGCCTTGTGTTCACCCTCAAGGGAGACAGCACAGTCTGAAATAACACATGTATTTGTCTAAGAACATGGAAACAGTTCTACTAATGCATTGCTTTATGCAGAGTTTATAAAAGGAAGCCTTGAGGTACCATTTTCATCCAAATAGGCCAGCAGGATAGCACTAGATTCTGTCCCTTCGACGGCGTAATCTAAAGGGATATTTCCATTCACATCTTGCAGAAGGACGTTGGCTCCAGCCTGGATGAAAAAAAAAATTAGTGAACATTAAATGTTTAAGATTAAAAGTACATTTAAAATGTTCTCTTCACTTTTGACCCAGAAACAGAAATAGTTTTTATCAGACACTGTCCTGATGGGTTTTGGAGGGAATCACGATAATATTTTTAGGCAAACACATTGAATAATTTGTGGAGACTTCAGGTTGCAAAATGCTGCACTGAGTCTTGTGACATCACAGCCCCTTCCCTTTGCCCTCCCTCTCCACACTTCCCTAAGTGCAGGCCTCATTCAGTGAGTAGCTGCAGAGTCCTGCCTACTAATACTGGTCACTCTCTCCTGCCAGCTGCTGTGTCTGTGTTATTGAACTGTCCAAGTCTACAGGTGAGGTCTCAATGAGCAAGCTGAGTGTGTCCTGATCTCCCCCAAATCTATTCCATCAGTCTTTATCTGCCCCAGGAATCTGCCTGGGCAGTCCTCATGTTGTTCTGACTTAAAGTCTGTGCTGACGGCTCCTGCTTGGCTTAATTTCACAAGACACTGTTTCCTGGCACGAATCACGATCTATTCTAGATCTTGGAATTTCAGAGAGCTAAACCACCGTGGCCTCACTGTGCACACCGTCCCTCCATGTTTATCCGCAGAGTGGAAGGCTTCCTTTTACTCTTAATAAGCAGTCACAAGAAGTCTCCATGCCTCTGTATTCACCAATGAGACCCAAGTGTTTATCAGCCATGGCGGCCATCATTCCTCCAAGGCCGTGTTTGAGCCTCTATCCCTCTTCCCCAGATGGAGGATCTATTCCTTGAGTCTGTCCTTCTTAATGTTCTCTTTTCAAAGTTGGTAGTTTATTCTCTTTTATTAGCTACAAGTTTATACAAACACACACACACACATACACACACACACACACACACACACACACATTCAATATTCCTAGTTAAAATTATTGGTAGGAATTTTGGTTCTCAGACTGAAGAAGACTGAAAGTGGAGTAAGCCAGGGTGAGCCATGGTGCCTGTAACACAGAGCTGTGAACCAGGGTGAGCCATGGTACCTGTAACAGAGAGTGACCCAGGATGAGCCATGGTGCCTGTAACAGAAAGTAAGCCAGGATGAGCCATGGTGCCTGTAACAGAAAGTAAGCCAGGATGAGCCATGGTGCCTGTAACAGAGAGCTGTGAACTAGGGTGAGCCACGGTGCCTGTAACACAGAGCTGTGAACCAGGATGAGCCATGGTGCCTGTAACACAGCTGTGAACCAGAGTGAGCCATTGATCCCTGTAACACAGAGCTGTGAACCAGGATGAGCCAGGATGCCTGTAACACAGCTGTGAACCAGGATGAGCCATGGTGCCTGTAACAGAGAGCTGTGAACCATGGTTAGCCATGGTGCCTGTAACAGAGAGTAAGCCAGGATGAGCCATGGTGCCTGTAACAGAGAGTAAGCCAGGATGAGCCATGGTGTCTGTAACACAGCTATGAACCAGGATGAGTCATGGTGCCTGTAACACAGAGCTGTGAACCAGGGTGAGCCATGGTGCCTGTAACACAGAGCTCTGAGCTAGAATAATATCCCTTAGGTCGATTTTGGCTTGATCACAGCAATGGAAAAAGCAACCAAGACACAGTCTAGGAAATTTACTTTCTCATAGAGTCTTTGCTCTCAGTCTACTAGGCTGATATGTGAAATAAAAATTCTAATCTTTCCTAGAAAATTAGACACTAGGCTTCAGGATGAAGTAGCTTGCACAGCCAGTGTCTTCGTTAGGGCTACCAGTGCAATAATGAAAAATCATAATCAAAGACAAGCTGGTAGGAAAGGGATGATTTAGCTCATGTTTCCACACCACTTTTCATCAGAGAAGGAGGTCAAGACAGGGACTCAAACAGGACACAGGAGGGAGGAGCTGATGTAGAGGCTATGGAAGGGTCCTGATACTGGTTTGTCCCAAATGATTTGCCCAGACTACTTTCTTATAGAACCCAGGATCAGCAGCCCAGGGTGGCACTACCCACTGTGGCCTGGGCCCTCCTCCATCAATAACGAAGAAAGTGCCTGTGATGGTTTATATACGCTGGGGCCAGGGAGTAGGACTATTAGAAGGTGTGGCCTTGTTGGAGTAGGTGTGTCACTGTGGGTATGGGCTTTAATACCCTCATTCTAACTGTCTGGAGGTGAGTATTCTGCTAGCAGCCTTCAGATGAAGATGTAGAACACTCAGTTCCTCCTGTACCATGCCTGCCTGGATGCTGCTATGCTCCTGCCTTGATGATAATGGACTGAACTTCTGAACCTGTAAGCCAGCCCCAATTGAATGTTGTCCTTATAAGAGTTGCCTTGGTCATGGTGTCTGTTTACAGCAGTAAAACCCTGACTAAGACAGTGCCTACAGCCTTGCCTATATGAAGGTACCTTCTCAATTGAGGATTCCCACAGCCAGAGAATGCCAAGATAGCACACACACACACACACACACACACACACACCCAAGGCAGGGCATTTCAGGGGAAAGAGGCTTCTCTCACTGGTCAAGGACCCTTTCCCCCAGGACAATGCAGAGACAGAAGGGAGTTTTTGCCCTGCAGTAAGTGTGAATATCCAACAGGAAGCAACTCAACCTGCCACAGACTTGGGGAAGAGATTTCCCAATGGCCATCTATACCTCAGAATGCTGCAAGGAACTTCCCCAAGGCAGGAGTTTGTAGCAACGTCCTCTCCAGAAAGAGCTGATATCAATCTTGTCTTCTGGGTTTGCTCATATGATTTTTGGGGTGGAGGTTCCCTCATCTGCTGTTGTTCCACCTAGATGTTATGTGAGTCAGTATAGATCAATTTAACAATCTAGAACTGCGTGTGAGACAAGCCTTTGGATAGACCAGTAAAGGGTTGCTTAGACAGGTTAACTGAGCTGGAAAGACTCAATCTGGAAATGGAAAGATCCACTCCATGGCCTGTGCTCTGGAGTGAATAAAAAGGTTAGAAGAGCTGAACGTCAGCAGCCCTGGCTCTCACCAGCTTCCTGCCTGCAGGCATGTGACCAGCTTCCTGCCTGCAGGCATGTGACCAGCTTCCTGCCTGTAGGCATGTGACCAGCTTCCTGCCTGCAGGCATGTGACCAGCTTCCTGCCTGCAGGCTCTTGACTAGCTACCTTAAGCCACCAGCTACCAAGCCTTCCTCTCCAAGATAGTCTTCCTTCCTTCTTTGGCCTCTGCCTCCTACCTTGCCCTCACATTTGTCTTCCTTGCAGCTGTCCAATAGAGGGCAGTGTAGCACACAGCAAATGCTCTTGTGACTGCAGGCATGGTCCGATCCCAGTCCTTTATGGCATTGGGCCCGTTCCCAAAGTTCAGGAAAGCTGATTCCCAAAAATTTAAAACTAGAAGCTACACTTGCAAAGACTGCATTCATGACAGCCCAGGCCCTTCCTCACTGCATGTCTAAGAACACAAGCTGAGTTGTTGTCACCAAGCCAACAGGCTTAGTAAATCTCATAGCACACAGCCTGGCCAGCACAGCAGGCAATGGAATGCAGGTTAATGTGCATGCTCCTGCATTCAACATTCATGTGACCCTGAAAATGATTCTTACCCTCTTTTTAGTTGCCCCAGTTGGAAAGAGGGGCTGTGGTGGTTTGAATATGCTTGGTCCAGGGTGTGACACTATTAAGAGGTGTGGCCTTTTTGGAGGAGGTGTGGCCTTGTTGGAGTAGGTGTATCACTGAGAGTGTGGGCTTTACTACCTTGTCCTAGCTGCCTGGAAGCTAGTGTTCTGGCAGCCTTCAGATGAAGATGTAGAGCTCTCAGCTTCTCCTGCACCATGCCTGCCTGGATGCTGCCATGTTCCCACCTTGATGATAATGGACTGAAGCTCTGAACCTGTAAGCCAGCCCCAATTAAATGTTGTCCTTTATAAGAGTTGCCTTGGTCATGGTCTCTGTTTACAGCAATGGAAACCCTAACTAAGACAGTGGTTAAGAGGGTCATTGTAGAAATGATGTCGATTGTGTCTAGAAAAGTATTAATGATACAGAATTGTTTGTGTAAGAACAGCTCCATGTCCTTATGTGGGAAAATCTAGCAAAGTGGTCAGCACATCTTACTGAACACCTTCCAGAAAGGAGCAGTGTGAGCTGTATCGCATAGCTGCAGCAAGCTGGCATGCAGAAACAAACATCTGTGAAAACAGCAATACCCAGCTACAGACATATGAAGTGATTTAAATGTGTACTGTGTCTGTGGTGACAGACATGGTGACTGTTCACCCAGTGTTTGTCTATCTGGGGGGGGGGGGTGTGTCAACGAAAACCTCAGTGTCTGGAGCTCACAGCGCAGTTCTAAGGGCTGGCCTTTGGACTATTTTAGCATGAGGGTTGGGTCTCATAATGATGTCCCTCTAAGCAGCCTGTGCCTCAGTTTTCTTTGCCTGATATTCTTGATGCCAAGGCTTCCTAATTCTGTCCATATGCAAAGATGTCTCTATTTTCATCATGGAAGGAAAACTCTGTTTCCCTCCCACCCCCATGCCCTTCTGAGGAGGAGGCCTGTGTGCCGCAGGACTGTAGCACTGGGATGCCCCACACTTGGATGTACCATTTTCTTATGCTGGGGCATTTTCAAAGCTAGGGATGTAGGCTCCTTAGCAGGCTGGTGTGCAATATTTTGGAAAGCAAAGCTTTTCTGTTGTTTAGATCAAATTATAAATGACGTGAAAGACCCATTTTTTTTTTTCACTGAAATATGCAGGCTGTGCGAAGGTGGGTCTGCTGGTGTTCTTCAAATACCTGTGACAGTCCAGAGTCAGACTGGCCCATTATTCCACTTGGGTCTGAACAAAGGCATCCTCCGCTCCCTGTATAAGCTGGTTTCACCACCAGTTTTCCATTTCTATTGTACTTTGAAGTTAAACATGGGTAATGACATCAAGACTGACTTTTTTATGACCCACCCAGCTGACCCAGGAGTGATAGTGAGTCTCAGAACAAAGGGGCTGATTAGCTGCATGGTGGAAACATTTCTTGAAAATGTCAGGAGATATTTCTTATTACCATCATGAGGTCTAGCCTGTAGTATATACAATGGGAAATCCATAAGGAATCCACTGTGTTGTAAGGAATTTTGCTTCTTTATTAAAAAATGTTTGAGACACTCAGGAATAGCAAATCAGCTTAGCTTTGTGGAGTGAAAGTAAGCAAGAAATTCAGTTCACTAAAAATACCATCCGTGATGTTGTGCATTTAAAATGACAACATATATATATATATACATATATATATATGTATATATATATATATATGAATTAAATATAACCTTCCCATGCATGCACTTGAGATACTTGAAAACATTGTTTTACTCTTCAGTTTTTACTTCTTAGAGATGGATCCAGCTTTCAGCCATGCATATGAAGATGAGACATGGAGATGTGTTTATTACTGGGTTTCCCTGGATACTGATCGCAAGTCTTTCAGTGTGGAACCATGAGGATAATATCAAACATGACACAAATTTTGTAGTATGTCAGAGTGTGCATTTGGTTCTACCAAAAAAAAAAAAAATACTGAGGAAAAAAAAAAAGGAATGGGGAGTTGATGGTCTTAAAATGAATTTTCCAGATGAAAACCCAGGAATAGTGAGACCTGGATTTACTTTTTAATATAACAAAGAATAGTTTTAGGAGTTACTACACATGTCATGAATGTCAAATATTACTTTAAAACTACTGGATGTTAGCCTGTCTTTTAGGAACGTGGGGTCTCCAGGTAGCTCCGGAGGTTGCTGTAGAGCCAGAGGTAGAACAGTCCTGTGTTGGGGTTAATGTAGCTCTCAGTCCTCACCAGAGAAGTGTCTCTGTGCTGTGGACAGTGTCAAAGTGCAGAGAGGAAGTGAGTGTGGAGGCCCAGCCACAGACAGGTCAGAGATGCCACAGGCACGCACAGTGCTCAGAGAGCACTGAGGAAGAGGAGGATGAAGAACTGTAGGGGCCGTGGGAGGGGAAGATTAGGGGAAGCGGTGTCTCCTGGGCAGGACAGTGCTCTGCACTCACGGCAGATGGACTTCTGCACAAGATCAAACCAGTCAGCATCCCATGGGAGGGTCCGTAGCCCCACCCATAGCCGAGGAGCTCTTGGCAGCAGATGACATCTTGCGGGGAGGGAGTTGGTTTCTTTAGGGGTGTGACTCCTGGGGGTCAATCATGGTCTATTGGATGGTCTTGCATCCAAAAGTATCAGGACAGCACAAAATGGAATGGATGAGTTATTAAACATAAAAAATAATGCAACTGAATCAACAATAGTTCATAGCCATGATGAGACAAAGTGTGGGGGCTAGGAACCAGGTGTGTGTGAAGGGAGTCAAAAATGAGAGCAGAGGGAAGCACACTTCCTCTTCATGCAGGAGAAGCAGTTTACATGAGGTAATATTATCATGACCGGAAACATAAAGATTTGTGTGAGTCTTTATATCTGTGTGTACACATGTATGTGCATGTTTATGCATGCAAGCAAGCTGCTGGGTGCGGAATGGCCCCATACTTCACATCCTGCACCTGACCACCAGATGTCACATGCTTTATTCATGAGCACTTGTCTACTCTCACTTGGGATGAACCTTCCAGACTAACACACTCTTAGTTTGTCTTACTTTCTCTTCTATTTCCCACAAGAAAATACTCTGCCTAGAGCAAGTTAGAGAAGAGAGGGACTCGGGAGTTTGAAGCTGCTGGTCACATCACAACTGTGGTCTGAAGCCTGCAAATGTGTGTGCGTGTGTGTGTGTGTGTGTGTGTGTGTGTGTGTGTGTGTGTTCTCAGGTCTGTCTCTTTGGTTCAGGCAAAGGACCAGCTCCTAGGACAGTACTACTAACGTTTCATGTGGGTCTTCTCACCTCCATAAACCCAGTGAAAGAATCTCTGTGTAGACACTCCCCAGGGCAACCTGGCCACAGCACAGTCCTTCCTTGAGATGCCCTGCTCAGGTTTTTCCAGACTTTGACCATGAAGCTAACCATCAGAAGCTCCAGAGTACCTTTCTTTGCAGCATGGACATCCAGCCCTGGCATTCTACCTACAAGCTTAGAACTCTACTGTTGGGCCTAATCCCTAGGCCAACAGAGAATTATTTGTACAGCATAAGCTGCAAGGCAAATCCTGACATTTCTTTGAAGAAAATAAATGAAGCCCATCATGATCGATGTTTATCTTCAGAGAGGTGGAGGTGATGCATTTCCTATGTGTGAAACTGACAGGAACTCTTCAAGCAACTGAGTGCTCAGATCCTACTAGGGGCCTTGGGCACATTTACTCTCTATTTATTGAAACTGGAAAGCCACTTAATTCCAAATTTGTCCTAAATTTTGTTCTTGATGTATCACAGTTGGGACTCACATATATCATTTCCTCTAAATGAGATTCTGTTTAGTTCATGCCAGATGACATATGGACCAATAAACATTTCATTGGCTTGTGCTTTGTAACAATTTAATCTCAACAACTCTGTTTGTACATGGTTTTACTTAGTAATAATTCTTTGTCACATTAATATTGAAAGCTTAGTAAAAAGTCATGTAATGGAATTATAATGATAAAATGCCACTTCTTTCTCTGTGATTAAATTTTTTGGTAAGTTCTCATTTTAAGATAATTACAAATCTACTGAAAATGGAAAGTCTGGCACTGGAATGTTTCACTCCATTATGAGTTTGATACCATGCACCCCAGAATGGCATGTTGAAACTCTAACCTAAGTACCTCATTTGGGAATATGGTCACTGTACACAATGCTAGTTTAGAGGAAGTGATTCTGGAGGAGTGTGGGACATTACATCAAGATGTTCAGTGTCTTTAGTAAGAGAATCATTTGAATGGAGGGTGGGACACAGAGCTGGAAAGTTGGAATAGAGCTTAGATTGATATCATTATGAGACAAGACATGCCTGGTCCTCTTGGGAGCTGAAGAGGCAAAGGAGAGTCCTTTGACTGCAGACATCTAGAGGTGTCAGAAAATAGTACTTGTTCTTGAAAGCCATAGTTTGTAGACTCTATTATTTCATGAAACTAAGATGGTGTTCTGTGCCCAACACAATGGACTAAATGTTTATGCCCCTTTTCTGAATTCTTATACTGTAATCTAGCCCACAGAGTGGTAATATTAAGAGTTGGGCCAGTTTGGGGTGATTAGCTTGTAACACTGGAGGCTCCAAGACTGAGATCAAGTTAATGTCTTTATGAAAGAGACCTCAAGTCTATAGAATTGGTCAAGCTCTGGCCAGGTGAAGAAAAAAGTATGAATTATTATTATTATTTTTTAAAACGTATTTATTTTAAACACACATTTATGTATGTCTATGTGTCTGCATGTATTTATATGCATTGTATGCATTTAAGCCCTGTTGGAGTCCAAATGAGAGACTCAGTTCCCGGGAACTGAAGTTACAGGTGGTTGTGAGCCGCTGAGGTATGTGCTGGGAACCAATCAGGATACCCTGAAAGAAAAGTAAGTGTTCCGAACTGTTAGACCATCTCTCTAGCCCCTAAAAGATAGAAACTGATGTCATAAATACAAGGGTTACCATTAGAGATCCATAGATACAAAGAATAAAAAGGGGCCATATGAATAGCCACATACCCACAGCTTATAACTGATGTGAAACAAACTAGTTCCCTGAAAGACAGACTTCCCCCCACACTTGAAGAAGCAGGCCATCAGTTGCATCTAAACCTATTAATAATCTCCATAACCCCAATCATGAGGATGTGCTTGATTCATGGTGAATTTCATAAATCCTTCAGGAAGAAAATGTGTCCATTCTGTGCAGGCTCCTTCAGCGCGCTGAAGCAGATGGAAAAACTTGTACACATTTTTTCAGACCAGTGTTACCATATGATAATGATGAACGAAAGCTTACAACTACAGACTCTCATTAACTCAGGTGACAATTCCTCAATAAAATCCTAGCAAACTGATGAAACAGTGCATAGAAGCAATCATACCGCAAGAAGGGCTTCACTGAGCTGTTGGTATGGCTCTGCTTTCTCTGCCTTTAAGAAGGACACCTTCCTGCCTCTCCCAGCTCATGAATGAGCCAGGCATGTCTTGGCTCATGTACTTGTGTACACAAAGATCATATAAACTTATGTAGGCATACATACATACACATTGTGATGGTTTGCGTATGTTTGGAGCAGGGAGTGGCACTATTAGAAGGTGTGGCCTTGTTGGAGTAGGTGTGGTCTTGTGGGTGTCAGCTATAAGACCCTCACTTTAGGTGCCTGCAATTTAATACTCTGCTAGCAGCCTTCAGATGAAGATGTAGAACTTTCAGCTCTGCCTGTACCATGCCTGCCAGGATGATGCCATGTTCCTGCCTTGATGATAATGGACTGAACCTCTGAACCTGTAAGCCAGCCCCAATTAAATGTTCTCCTTTATAAGACTTGCCATGGTCATGGTGTCTGTACACAGCAGGAAAACCCTACTAAGACACACATACATTTAGAAATTGTTAAATAATAATTTGTATCTTCGTCTTAATCTGGTCAGAGGTCCAGCATTTGAAAATCAATAATGCAATATCTCACACTAACAGGTAGAAAAGCTTAAAAAGCATATGCTCACATCAGGGAATATTAGCGTAGCATTTGGTGCAATCCAGCATCTGTTTATGGAAAACCAGTAAGTAGCATAAAGTATGACTTCTTTGTTTACCAGAGGGCACCCTGACAGCTAACCCTGTACTGAATGGTAAGAGGGCAC
>JADRCD010188816.1:0-23870 GCA_019843815.1 Montemys delectorum | reverse complement strand
AGGGAGGGAGGGAGGAGAGGGAAAGGGAGAGAGGGGGAGGGAAGGAGAGGAGAGGGAGAGGGAGAGACCGGGGGGGAGGGGGGCCTCAAAGGTTAAATAAAATTGAGTGCTTCCAGAGGACCAAGTTCAATTCCCGGTCACCTCCCACAACAGGTGATTCACAACTACCTATAACTCCAACATCAGGAGACCCAACACCTTCTTCTGGCCTCCATGGACACATACACACAATTTTAAAAAACGATAAATAAAAATAAAAATAAAATACTTTAAAAAACAATCCGCTAGAACATGGACAAAGCATACAGAAGTTCATGGAAGAAATGGAAGAAGCCCCTAGATACAATAAAAGATGCTTACTTGCTTAAAAGAGTGCATCATTTCATAAGGATCTACACTGCAGTACTCTTTCTTACACATTCAGGAGACCTGAGTCCTTAAGGCTTATGGTTCATCTTACTGCTTGCAAGCCCCTGGCCAATCGTGCTGGAGAGGGCTCCCTGTAACAGGAAGGCCTCTTACAGAGCGTAATTAGGAATTTTCTAGAACCCGTTAAAGCGTCTATATTATATGACTTTCCCTATATATTTCTACCAGATAGTTCTGCTCTAGAGCTAATTGACAAACATCTACAATTTGGGTAACAGGACATGTTGAATATGTACCAGCAGCATTCAACCTGCCAGATCCATGTGAGAAAAAGAAAAAAAAATCTAACAGGGACACCTGCGTTCCAAAGTCAGTAACCAAGTCAGGAAACTGCACACGCTGATTTCCAAAGTGGTCCAAAGGCATGGGTTTTGACAGGTGTGCGGACGCCACCTGGGCTGTTTTTAAGTGGCTGTGTGTTGGAGACACACACTTTATGCTTCACGATTCGGATGATGTAGAGCTCTCTGATGATGCTGGAGTCCCCTGGAAAGCAAACCATCAGGAGATGGGTAACAAACTCAGCCATGAGCTGGCTGTGATGGCGCCAGGGAGGCTAGGCAGGAACTCATTGCATGTCTTAGACTTCTGTATATATTTGAAATGTTTCAATATTAAAATGGTATTACCTAAGATATGAAAGTATCAGCTGAGTACCATGTCCCCGGAAAAAAAAATGGAAATGAAGGATAACACATCATTCCCCAACCTTGGAAAAGTATGTGTTAAAAAGGATGATGGGACAGGCAAACTCCAGAAAGAGAGCCCTGAATTCAAAGCATTGAATTTGATTATGGAGGATTGTTATCCTAGCCACTCAAGAAGGGGTCAAACAGCAGGAATGAGACCTGTGGCCCTAGGTTTAACTCCCCTGGGCAACTACAACAACAAACACACACACACACACACACACACACACACACACACACACACAAAGAGGCTGCGGGGCATTAGCTTTAACAATTAGAGATAAGAATGACAGCCGGAACGCAGACAGCAAACCAGCAAATGCCTATCTAGAAACGGCGACGTGGGCTCGTTCTTCTCACAAGAAGCTTAAAAAACCTGAGTGTGCAAATGGACAACACACTGCAGGCTCTGGTTCAGCCAAGGGGCTTGGGATGCATCAGGCCTGTCTGCTTTACAAATGAGCAGCAAGCTGAAGGGAGTCCTCAAGCCAGCAACAAACACGTGACCAGACACAGCCCGCAGTACAAATCTGCCCCTGGTTACTTCGAGGAAGCAATTTATTACTGCAGGCTACAGGGAGGAGGAGGCACAGCCGTGTGGCACACGCCTCTATTGTGAACTGTCTCCAGATGTTAGCTCGGATGTCTGAGCAACATCAAAATGTCACAAAACCCCAAAGCATCCATTGAAAAAAAAAAACTTGTAGCAAGTTTAAGGGCAAGGATTAATGTAAGGAGAGAATTCTGGTGTCTCCCCACTGCAAAGATAAACTCCTTCATCTGATTCTAAGAACCCAAGACCAGAAAGTATATCTTCCATCTATGTATTCAATAAATATGTTCTGAAGCTCTGTTTGACTCCATGATAGGTGTTAGAGATGAAACAGTCAGTGCTGTTCATGGGAAAAGAGTTAGGATTGAATGGAAAAGATCCTCACTTGCGATGGGGAGGACCACTCACACTTTGGGAGGCTTTTCATGAGCCAACTCAGAAGCAGATGGTCAATGGACTTACATCACGAGAGAAAAGCAGTAGGTAGTTTCAAGTAGAGAGCAATTAGGAGCAGAGCGTTTGCAACTTGTCAAGTTGTAATTGAGAAAAGAATCATTTACTAGAAGACAGAATCGTGGCTCAGAGACCTAGAAAGAAGAAGAAGAAAAAAAAAACTCCGTACAAAAAGATAATTTGATCCAAAAGGAAACTTGGGGAGAAGAGTACTGCTCTCCAAGAGAAACTCCATGTGCGGGAGACAGCTCCTAGGAGCCAGGGAAGCACTGTGAGAGACTGCAGACTGGAGACTGGGGTCTCGTCCCTGCAAAGACAAACTCCTTCATCTGAGTCTAAGAACCCAAGCCCAGAAAGTATATCTTCCATCTATTTATTCAGTAAATATGTGCTGAGGCTCTGTTAGACTCCTCTGTCTGACAACCCGGCCATCAGACCAGCTAGTCATCATGTCCTGAGTTTCCTCTCCCTCTGGGTCATAAGTTAATCAAAAGGTAAAATTTGCCAAGGAAGGTTTTCTTCCCATTAGTTTATTTATTTATTCATTCACTTTATATCCTGGTTGCTGCCCCTCCTCTTGGTCCCCCCTACACACAATATTAAGGTTAATTTATTAAATTATTATGATGTTATCTTTTTTAAAAGTAAAATTTGAATGAAAAAAAAATAAACAACAGCTGGAGTAAGTGGACGAAGCTGCTGCCAGAAGCCATGGTTATTAAATGATAATACTAATGCCAAGTGGGCTACCTATGAGTTCATCAGGGACACCCCTGATACCACTCTTCCCTACCCACAAAGAATACAGACAATTGCCACTGCTGTTAGAGGCCTACCAAAACTAGACTCTAGTTTTTAGGACACCACACACTCTGGTCACAGGACTCAGAGAAATCAAATTGATGCCAGGTTAGAAGCTGGAATCTTCCTCCCTATTGACTAACCTAGCGTACCTGTTGCCAAAGATGCTGTAAAGGCTGCTAGGGTGCCTTTCACTGGAATGTCTCACTCAGCTGTGGTCCCTGCACGCAACATTACCACCCAGCCAGGCAAGATGCATCCACCGATGTAATTGAGGCATGTCTGTTATGGGAAGTAACTGAATGTTTCTGATTGCAAGTAATGCCTGCTCCACAGGAGGGATTTCATTTCTGGTACTGCGAACCTGGTCAAAAGCCCATGGCTGAGGCACTCAAACAGCTTGCTAGTGAAGCTACTGCTGTTGTATTTTTAAATGGACATGGTCCATCAGTCAAATGGCTTTCAAAATAATTGTGTTTATGACCATAAGATCAGTGCTGCTCTTAGATTTTTTTTTTTTTTTAGGTAAGTTTCTTTCGCAGAGGTTAGTAGTAACTGCAGAGATTCATAACTGATAAACTGTGATGAGAATAAGTGACTGTGAAATGTTCAACCATAAACGAGACATCTATAGTCGGCTCAGGGAACACCCAGAAAAGGAACAGACAGGACACTGTGCAGTGCTTCTTCAGGGCATTGACATTGCCCTTGCATTCTTGAACTCACAGCATGGTGGTGTGTCCATGTAGAAGAATACAAGTATGCCCATATTTATCACCCTGCACAAAACTCAAGTCCAAGTGGGTCAAAGACCTCAACACACTAAAACTAATAGAAGAGAAAGTGGGGAAGAACCTCGAACACATTAGCACAGGAGACAAGTTCTTGAACAGAATACTAATATTTCAGGCACTAAGATCAACAACTAATAAATGGGACCTCATGAAACTGCAAAGCTTCTGCAAGGCTTTGCAGGACAAAATGGCAGCCTACAGAATGGGAAAAGATCTTCACCAACCCTGCATCTGACAGAGAACTAATATCCAAAACATAGAAAGAACTCAAGGAATTAGACAGCAACAAACCAAATAGTTCAATTTTTAAAAATGGGCTACAGAGCTAAACAGAGAATTCTCAACGGAGAAATCTCTACTGGCTGAGATGTGCTTAAAGAAATGTTCAATGTCCTTAGTCATCAGGGAAATGTAACTCAAAGTGACTCTGAGATTCCATCTTACACCTGTCAGAACGGCTAAGATCAAAACCTCAAGTGACAGCAGATGCTGGTGAGGATGTGAAGCAAGGGGGACACTCCTTCATCGCTGCTAGAATTGCAAACTGTACAACCACTCTGGAAATCAATCTGGTGGTTTTTTAGAAAAATTGGGAAGACCCATTGCTCCTGGGCATACAATCAAAAGATGCTCCACCATACCACAAGGACATGTGCTCCACTGTGTTCATAGCAGCTTTATTTGTAATAGCCAGCAACTAGAAACAATCCAGATGTCCTTCAACCGAAGAATGGATACAGAAAATATGATTCATTTATACCATTGAATACTACACAACTATTAAAAACAAGGACTTCGCCAGGCAGTGGTGGCTCCTGCCTTTAGTCTCAGCACTTGGGAGGCAGAGGCAGGCGGATTTCTGAGTTCGATGCCAGCCTGGTCTACCAAGTGAGTTCCAGGACAGCCAAGGCTACACAGAGAAACCCTGTCTTGAGAAAAACAAACAAACAAACAAACACAAACAAACAAAAAAACCAAGGACTTCATGAATTTTGAAGGCAAATGGATGGAACTAGAAAATATCATCCTGAGTGAGGAAACCCATACCCAAAAGGACAGGCATGGTATGTACTCACTGATAAGTGGATATTAGCCATAAAGTACAGAATACCCATGATACACCTCACAGACCCAAAGAAGTTAAACAAGAAAAAAAGGCCCAAGAGAGGATGCTTGAATCTCATTTAGAAGGGGGGACAAACAGTCATGGAAGGCAGAGGGACGGAGGGGAGAGGGGAAAAGGAGGGAAAGGGGGGCAGGATCGAGTGTGGGGAGAGACCGAAGAAAGACCCAGAGGGCCAGGAGAATGAATGGAAATCTGCAGCTGCCAGGAATGGAAGCTGGGGAGAATCTCTAAGAAGTCCCAGAGACCTGTGATGGTGGAGGCTCCCAGGAGTCCATGCGGTTGACCTTAGCCGAGATGCCTAACAGTGGGGACATGGAACTTAAAGAGTCCACTTTCTCTAACCAGGAAGGACCCCCAGTAGAGCGATAAGGGCACCAACCCACCCGTGAAACTTCCCACCCAAAATCTGTCCTGTCTAAAAGTAAAGCAAGGACAGAGACAGAGATGGAGCAGAGACTGAAGGTACAACCGACCAATAACTGGCCCAACTTGAGACCCATGCCATGGGCAAGCACCAATTGCTGACATTATTAGTGATACCCTGTTATGCTTGGAGCCTAGCGTAACTGTCCTCTGAGAGGCTCCACCCCAGTAGCTGATGAAACAGATGCATATACCCACAGCCAAACATTAGACAGTGATTAGGGATTCTTATGGAAGAGTTGGTGGAAGGATTAAAGACCCTGAAGGGCATAAGAACTCTACAGGAAGACCAACAGTGTCAACTAACCTGGACCCCTGGAAACTCTCAGAGACTGGGCCACCAACCAAAGAGCATACACGAGTTGTACAGTAGCCCCAGCAGACAGGTAGCAGACATACAAGTCAGTCTCCATGTGGGTCCCCCAACAACTGGAGCAGAGGCTCTCCCTAAAGCTGTAGCCTGACTGTGGTATCTGTTCCCTAACAGGGCTGCTTTGTCTGGCCTCAGTGGGAGAGGATGCGACTAATCCTGCAGAGGCTTGATAAGAAAGGGTAGGGGGAATATCTGGGAGGGGGGAGCCCACCCTCTCATAGGAGGCAGAGATGGGTGAGGGGGAGAAACTCTGGGTCTGGGTGGGGCGACCTAGACGGGGGAGGGGAGGAAGCAGTGTTTGGGATGTTAATTAACTAAAAAAGAAAATGTAAAGCAAGAAGGGAAAATAGAGAACGCTGCAAAGTTTATGGTTATCCCGCTATGGTTAATCCTAGGCATGAAATTCAGGGGCTTTATTCATCCCTTCCTGACCCCCTGCTACACCCCACCCACTCACCCCCACCCCGAGTTAGGAGCATAACTGCAAAATTATATCCTGCTTCCCTCAAATCATTGTTGCTTTGACAGGCAATGCCTACTCTTGACGGAGGAGGGCAGTGTGGAGCTGCTGGCTGGGATATGCCCTGCCTTCTTTTAGGCTGACTATAACAATCCTGAGCATAAAAGACAGACCTACAAGTGCAAACTCCGAGAGAAAATTGACTTTTGAAGAAGACAAATAAGAAAATACAACCTCCAATGTGAAAAACAGAAACAAGAGTTAGAGATTGTAAATTGAGAACTGCAGAAAGATTCCTCCCAGTTCTGACAGAGTTTGTTTCTGTTCTGCGCATGCTCCGGTTCCCTTCTCGGTTTGCTGCATCAATGTCGTTGTGTGTCCACCCTTTGTTTATTTCACTTCACGAGTTCCTTGTCGTTTAATTAATGCTTTGAAATGAAGCACGAAATTTTCTTATCAGTTCATTTTGAAAATATATTCTGACTTGTTAATCCCACTCTTCTTTAGCAGACAATTCCTATAGTCTACGTTACAAGGAGTGACAAGGGCAATTATCATTAAAAACTGAGCAGAGCAAAGCTGCTGTAATGAGCAGTGCTATAATTCACTCATCCAGATATTTGTTGATAGAGGGAGAAAATGAACCTACCTTTCTCTCCCAGAGAACAAAGCAATTACAACTTGTAAAGTAATACGGAGAAATTGTCACTTAACAGGAAATGGAGAAAATGGTAGACACGGAGAAACACAAAGAAGAGATTCTGCACAAAAGATAATTGACTTTATCAAAACTTCCCTTTGTGGGCAGAAAAGGAGTTGCCAGAAATGTCAGAAAGCATAGCAATATATTTTCTCTTATTCACGTTCAGAAAGTTGCTATCAGAAATGCTACAGTGAGAAGTCTTTCTCTAAAAGTAGAAAGCAAGGAACCATGGCTAAAGGTAGATGGATGGATGGATGGATGGATGGATGGATGGATGGATGGATGGATGGATAATCCATTCTAGGATACACACTAGTACACAAAAATAAACAATTCCTACAAATGTACTTAGGCAAAGTCCAGAATTCAAGGAAGGGAGGGAGGGGAGGAGGGAGGGAGAGAGGGAGAGAGGAAGGAAGGAAGAAAGGAAAGAAGGGAGGGAGGGAGGGAGGAAGGAAGGAAGAAAGAAAAGAAAAGAATGCTTACTATTTAGAATAAAGAGTCAGGAAGGACCAGGTAAGAAATGACCAATACTCACCCACTGTCACGGACTTGAAGGACATTTGAGAGCACTCCTGTTCCATCCAGTACAGTGCCAAAGGTTCTATTACAACGCTGGATGAACAGAACACGAAACTGCCAGCCAGGGTACTTGAGCTTCTCTTTGAGCCAGGTCGCCCACACCCAGTGTTACATCCCTCTATTGTTTCCTCTCTGACCTGGCAAAGACACCACTTACCTTTCAAAATGCTGTGGGGCTCGGGCAATGATTCCAAGCATTCTGGAGCTAAGTATTCACATCACAGGATATGCACAAGCTAGAGTCTGATTGACCCTGCTAACACAGGTTCCCCGCTGCTGGGATCACAAATCTTGTCACCCCTCTGGGTGTTAGGATTGCCGAAGAGCTCTCTGTTTCCCAGATTTGGGAGAAACTGTCTCTTCCTACAGTAGCTATGATAAGGACGACACAGTGAATGCAAGGAATGCAAACTCTTTAGGAAGGAGTAACACGTATTGAATTGAAAAAAATCCTTTCTATACCTTACCTATAAACCCATTCGTACTCTCTTCCACCTTTGCTGTCCGCCAGCCAACCTCGGACTTCGTCTTCCGTCTCGTTTTTGCTTTTGCTTTTAATGCTGTTTTACACACACACTTATTCTTAACCCTAGTTTCTCAATTTGAATAGAAAAGATACCGTCACATTTATGCACTAGGTGTATGTCAGAATGTTCCCTCACAGTAGGATCTTTGAGCTAACAGATTGTGATATGAATGCACGGTCCCTCAGCTCAGTCACTTACCAGATGTTTGATCCCCTTCAAAACATGCTCAGCTGCTTCCTATCCACTGTCCCAGTGGCCTGTTCCATTCACAAACTTTTCAATTATTTCAAAGTTATGTTGTATACTAAATTAAAATCTGCCTCCGCATAGCTTTCTGCCCCAGTTACAGTTCTGCACTTTTGGAATCACATAACTATCCAATCTCTTGCCTTCGTTTCCAGCTCTTTAAGTATCTAATAGCAATTATCTGCCTCACAAAAAAAAAAAAAAAAAAAAAAAAAAAAGGTACAAAGTCTTGGGCTTCCTCACTCATCTGTTCCTCGAGATTTTGCTTGGGCTTTTTCAGGTGTGGCCCAGCTTTGATGGCCCCAGGGGATTTTAAAAGACAGGATCTTGTTTCCAGAGTAAAATGTTCTTCTTCTCTGGGGCACATTCAGCTAAGTGAACTTAGGAGGAGTGGGTAGAAGCTTCTAGATGGGTCAAGACAACAGGCACAGCGACAATCTCAAATAGCAGGAAGTAAAAACTGGGCAGGCTGGAGCAGGGACAGGACGGGGAGGCAACAGGATGCAGATGACAGACGTGATAGGGGCAGATATAAAAGACGGAGCTCACAGTAATGGTTTGCATGCAGAAAGACAATCAACAGAAGCTAAATATGTCTAACATGTTGATGTTCTGTCATTTTGGGGAGGGCTTCCGGACACCATGACGGCCTTTACTCGACCAAGCATTCATTGAGTGTTTATAAAGTGTCCTCCCCCTTTTATTTTTAAATCGTCCTGGGAACCAGAAACTCGGGGCTAAGAAAACTTGACAAGGACTTTGACAGTCCTCAAGGGGCTGATGTCTCAGCACAGACAACCACTGAATGAGTGATTCCGGTCATCAGCAGTGACAGTGCTTTGCAGGTAAATAAAGCCACCTGGCACCTGTGTTCTCTTCGGTCACCCTAGCTCTCTAGCCTCCTTTTTTTTTTCTTTAAAACACACTGTTAGATCTATGTTTTACATGATAAGATATTATATCCTACAATGTTGTTTGAAGAGTTAAATTAAACATCATACACTAGAATGGCACTAGTCACAAGACAGTGATTCAACTAAGACATGGGATCTTTGTACTATACCCTTTATTATCGGCTGGTTTGTTTGTTTGTTCGTTCAAGCACTAGAAGTTCATTTCCAATAGTACTATGGGGGAAAGAAAGTTTGGGGGAGGGGACCTTAATGATTCTCCATTCGATCTGTTTTTGCAGTTCAATAAACCCCCTTGCAAGGAATCTAAATGGGTGGCTATGAGTGTCTTTGCCGAGGTCACACCCAGATGCAACTGAAACCATGTTTCCTCACAGGCTATTAGCAGAGAAGCAAGTCTGACCCCAGCACTAAGCATCCCAGTTTCCATTTTCAGATGGGAGTATGACAAGACACCACCTTGGGATGGAAGCTCTGAGCCTGCCACACGGCCATCCAGACCAGTGATCCAGAGAGGTGTGAGGAAGCAGAGGAAGCTCATGTTCACCTCTAGCCGGCGGCTGTGTTCTTCCTACAGACAGAAAGTTTCCAGGGCTGCACTTCTCCGTACAGGGTTCTACCCTCATCGCCTTTCTCTTTCCCTCCCGATCACTCTCTGCCCCCTAATGCATCCCCAGAATCCCTCACCTAACTCCTCTTGTGTTTCTCTTCTGCTGCTCTGCAGTTCTACCATTTCTGACTCAGAATGTCAATGGCTTTTGGTGCCTGCCCAGTTAGTGAAACACTACAGAGGGTAAGAAATACCTGACTGGGATCCAGTGAGGGGAAGATATTGCTTCTACTTCTTCCAGAGAACCTAAGGAGAACCCCTTCTTCATACCACATTCTCTCCATTCTCTCTCTCTCTCTCTCTCTCTCTCTCTCTCTCTCTCTCTCTCTCTCACACACACACACACACACACACACACACACACACTTAAAAAAATCACAAAGCTACCTATTTCCTTGGAAATTCATATTACTTGGTAAAAATAAGTTACAACATTCTTTGCAAATGTGATGGTTTGAATTCCAACAGTCTCCTCAGGCTCATGTGTTTGAATTCTTTTTTTTTCCTCATTTTTTATTGGTTATTTCATTTATTTACATTTCAGATGTTATCCTCCTTCCAGTTTCCCCTCCACAAGCCCCCCATCCCCTCCCCCTCCTCTGCCTCAATGAGGGTGCTCCCACACTGACTCACACTCCTGCCTCAGTGCCCTAGCATTCTCTTGTGTTTGAATTCTTGGTCTCCATTGGATAAACTATTTGGGAAGGGTTAGGAGGTGTGGACATGTTGGAGATGTGTCATTAGGGGTAGGTTTTGAGGCTTCAAAAGACTTGTGCAATTTCTAGCATGCCCTCTGCCTCCTGGTATGGATCAAGATGTGACCTTTTAGCCACTCCAACTTCTGTGCCTTTACTTCACCATCATGGATTCTAACACTATGGAACCAGAAGTCCAATTAAACACTTCCTTTTATTAGTTACTTTGGTCCTGGAATTTGATACAGCAAGACAGAAGTAGCTAAAACTATAAAGTAATACTTGTGTCTTCCTTGGCCCTCCCCAATCCTGGAACCTTCTATCATCAAGCATTCTGTGGATCAAATGGCTTCTCCTTGTGGAAGACGTTATACCCATCAGTCTAGCTCCTCACATTATTAACTCTTTGGTAGGGAAAGACTACTTTGCCAGACTCTTCCTTGATTGATAAAAGTACTCAAGTTGACCTACTGCCCTTCACTCTGTTTCCACAAACCCTGAAAAGTTTTCATCATTCCTTTAAGTTTCTTGGTTCTTGGAAAGGTACTTTTACCATTATCAAGCCAATGTGAAAATCTGCCTGTTTCAAATTGTAGAAGGGTGAAGAAATATCTAGACGATTACCTTGTCTTGTTGGATCAAAATTCTAAATAGGTTAATAGTTATGGCCCATCAATGTTCAGCTTCTTTCTAAGTCTTCAGTTATATAATGAAGCCATCCATTTAAATGAATGCATGGAATGAAGGGAGGAAGGGAGAGAGGGGGGAGGGAGGATGATGGATGGGCAGTTTAATTTAGAGCTCTGAGTTCAGCATTAAGTCCTGGGACCCTAGTGTGGAGAGAAAGAGTGAAGAATTGTGGTATGTTTCATTACTATAATTAAATATCCAAGTCAGGCTAACTTTATGAGAAAAATAAGTTAATTAATCTCACAATTTTATATGATAAGTATCCAATAGCATTTTAAAGATCCTCATGAAAAACCACCATTAGCTGTGGGTAATAGTCCTAGATGCACATCAAGAAGTAAACAATGCCATCGTCAAACATGGAGGCAGAAAAACTGGAGTCCTACAGCCTCTTTTGAGAGACAGCAGCAACTCCAGTGACCTAGAAGGCTTGTCCCTCTAAGTCCCAACCCCTAAAATTTCCATACGACATCTCAATACTGCCTACCACCCAAGAGACTGTACCCTCAACCATAAGCCTTGAGACAAACCATAGATCATTGGAAGGCAAAATGTTAAGCTTAAAGTAGGTACTCATAGACTTTTTGCACACCCTCTGTCCTAGCCCTCAGTCCGTTGTCCTTTGTCATGGGAACCATGGAATTTGCTCACTTTTCATGCTCCAAAAGAGGCTTGCAATGAGCTTCTGTCTCCCTTTGCCCTAAGTAACCACAGTCAAACATTTATTTCCACCTATCTTTCTTCGACTTAAGCTCTACCCTTAGTCTCCCATTCATTAATTTTCCTGCTCGCACTTACCAATGGGTTCTCTAGTATTTTTTTTAATATAAATGCAGCTACAATTCAACCCAAGAGCTATTGACTATCACACAGTAATGAGGTCCTCTGACCTCACCACAAGGCATCTGTGCCCAGGTACAAGTCGGTTAAGAAAGTTTGGAATTTCCAATCAAAGTATTCTACTTTACTGTGCCTGAGAAGAATGGTATGTCCAGATACAGAGAAAAGTGAGGATTTTGTCTGTTTGTTTCTTCTTGCACACAGGTGGAACCTTTCCTTTGCTATTTTTAAAATGATGAACCTATTTACAGAAAATGAAGTCAATGTCGACAGAGCAGCTGCAAATCAAGAGAGCTGAGTCCTGGAGCTGGGGAGATGGCTCAGTAGTTAGGGATCCGTACTGCTCTTACAGGGGATGGGAGTTCATTTCCCAGCACTCACTTCAGGCAACATACAACCACCTGTAGCTCCAGCTCCATAGGAGCTGATGCCCTCTGCTGGCTTCTGCAGGTATCTGCACTCACATGCACAGACACACATGCATAATTTTTCAAGAGGAAGTCCTGTTAGTTCTCTGTAAAAATCAAACTGAGAAAAGGGACTAATCCAGACCTATGTCTTATCGAGAATGTTCTTTATGTCATCTCCACAGCTTTTTAACTAATCTCAGAGAAAATAGATGAAAAGTAAATATTTCCCTAAAATGTACAATTCATTTTTTTCCTTCTTGTCAGGAGTGTTAAAAACAAGTCTTATACTTTGAGCAGATAAGTAATCATCCCAAGAGACAGGAAATACTCTTGACATTTTTCCAGTAACAGGTTGTTAATATAACTTGCTGTAGCTGAAAGCATGTAAAATACACTTATCGTGCCTGCTGAAGAACAGGTTGTGCGTGGTTTGTGTTTTATTCTTAATCAGACGTTAAGTGTCTTGGCAAACCTTCAGCTAGACACAAGAGCTCATGAGATCTATAATTCTCAGCAGAAGAAAAGCAATGAGCAAAATCCTCTTCTCTGGATAAATCCCATATCGAATAGAACGAGAAGTCAACACATAAAGAAGAAGAAAAAAATATTACAATCTTTCTCCAGGGTAATATCTGCAAAGTGTCACCCGGGGAAGCCCCAGAAACACAATTGTACCATAGCCGACTAGCACTGCATAAGTCCTATCACCTTGGCTGCCGGAGAATGAGCAATCACAGAGATAGATGCCCTGCTTTCCACAAAGACATCATTCCTCTCTCAGAGCTGCAACTCACAGAACATGGAGAATGAAGTATGTGTGTGTTTAAAATCACAGGCACGTGCCCCATTCATCTGACGCTATGTCCTTAGGATTTTAAGTTGTGATCTCCAATTAAAATGAAACCAGGGACTGTTCACATCGAAGGGCCTTCTAAAAATAAGACGTGTAAGGTCGAGTCAGGGCTTTCCTACTAAAATATTTACCAACTGAGGGATTTAAGGGAAGTGCTCTTGCTTTCGCAGCCCTTATTTGGTAGTCCTGAGACTTGAGTTCCAGGACAGCCAGAACTAGAACACAGAGAAACCCTGTCTCAAAAAACCACAAAAATAACCAGGCATGGTGGCGCATGCCTTTAATCCCAGCACTTGGTAGGCAGAGGCAGGCAGATTTCTGAGTTCGAGGTCAGCCTGGTCTACAGAGTGAGTTTCAGAACAGCCAAGGTGACACAGAGAAACCCTGTCTCGGGGAAAAAAAAAGTTTGCAAAACATATTGTTTTTAAAAACCAAGAAACAAACAACAACAACAAAACAACTGTTCTTGATTAAAGGGTATTCCATAGGTGTCTTTTAAAAACCAGAGACTCCCTGCTGGGTTTGGAATGAGTGATGTTGCTGTAGTTTTATTTCATTTTTTAAATTGTTTTTCTTTTATTCTTCTCTCATACATTACATCCTGACCACAGTTTCCCCTCCCTCTACTCTCCCCAGTCCCCCCCCCCCCCCCCCCTTTCCCCCCCCCCCCCCCCCCAACTCCCAGAGAATCAGGACTCTTGAAGGCTTCCATTTGCCTCTCCCACTTGTGATGGCTGCCCTCGGCCAGGCAGACCCATAATCTACCTCTTTAACTGTAAAGCAACATTCCCAGAGAGAAACTATGTACTTTACTGACCTACTTTAAGGTTGATTGACTGATCAGAACTTCACAAGTTGAGAAGTAGCTGAAGGGTTGAAAGTTCAGAGCCTAGTTACAATTTATCTTGGGCTCTCTGTAACCCCTCTGTAACCAGGCCTTGTCCACCCCTGTGTCTGACCTAACTAACACCCTGTGACTAACAGATAAAATGCATCAACGTAACCATACTATAGTTTCCAACAACCAAAAGACTAAGAGTGCCATAAGAGCATCTGTGGCCAATAGCTGAGATTTTTTGCCTTCCTGTAACTTTCCACTTAGTACCAATGAATGTATTTGATGTTCTGTCACTGGCTGGTTTTGTGTGTCAACTTGACACAAGCTGGAGTTAATCACAGAGAAAGGAGCCTCCCTTGAGGAAATGCCTCCATGAGATCCAGCTGTAAAGCATTTTCTCAATCAGGGGGGATAGGGCTCAGCCCATTGTGAATGGTGCCATCCCTGGGCTGGCAGTCCTGGGTTCTATAAGAAAGCAAGCTGAGCAAACCAGGGGAAGGAAGCCAGTAAGCAGCACCCCTCCATGACCTCTGCATCAGCTCCTGCTTCCTGACCTGCTTGAGTTCCAGTCCTGACTTCCTTTGGTGATGAACAGCAATGTGGAAGTGTAAGCTGAATAAACCCTTTCCTCCCCAACATGCTTCTTGGTCATGATGTTTTGTGCAGGGATACAAACTCTAAGACAGTCACTGAAAGAACCTTATAAAACTGTGTCTACACTGGAATACAGAATTTGGGGTCCAGGGGCATGGCTAAACCTGTGTTCCCAGGCCCTACTCACTCATATTTGGGTCCAGAATAAACTATCTTCTATCCTTTTTGACATGAAGGCTGTGTTTTTCAACCACATAATTGACCCTGGAAAAGAGAACCTCAGATAGAGAAAAAGATGACCCACCATTATGCCTAGCTCCAACTCTGATCCTCCCCCTACTCTAGACTCTTGTTGTCCTGCACCTCCCTCCAGTCTTCTTCCCATGCTTCTCCTGTTCCTTTGACCCCTACCTCAGTTCATTCTGTCCTCATGCCATCCTTGGCATCAGCATCCATATTAGACCACCAGGTATCATTCTCTTCCTGTACAGTGTTTGTCCAGCCTTTAACTTTATTGAGATTATTGGCTTGGTATCAGTTTCTTTCTCTGTTGTTGGGATAAAAGGCTAACCAAAACCCAGCTGGAGAAGTAAAGGATTTATTTTTGTTTATACTCTATACACTGAGGGAAGCCAGGCAGGAACTCAAGGAAGGAATATGAAAGCAAGAATTGAACCAAAGACTATCAAGGAACATTTCTTCCTTTCTTTCTTTCTCTTTCTTTCTCTCTCTCCCCCTCCCCCTGCTCACTCTTTCTTTCTCTCTTCCTTCCTTCCTTTCTTTCTTTCTTTCTTTATTTCTTTCTTTCTTTCTTTCTTTCTTCAGTTTTTTTGGTTTTATTTAAACACTAAACATGCATGCAAACCATCTATTCATTTTCTTCGCTGTGTAGCCGGGCGTTGGGATTGGTGACTCTGATGGCGAGCTGTGCTGCTCTTTCTACCATGGCTTTTCAGTTCTTAGAGAAAACATCATGAGCAATCTCAACACAGTAAGATTTTTTTTTCACATCAACAGCTCTTTAGCTCCTTGATATTGTGGACTTCCAGAAGTCAATAGACAGCATATGCTTAGTTTTCTATGGGTTGCTCTAGTAACCAATGTTGAGCATCAGAATCTGACCCTTACATCTTGTCCACAGTCGATACCTCTAGATTTCCACCAGTTTTGCTTAATTTTGACATATGGGTCTGACTGGTGCTTGATAAACTTCTTGGTCCTCTTTTTGATGATCTTGGGTTTCACCAGAGGCCGGAGGGTAGCCACGGTGCCACAAAACAGATGGCAGCCACTATGCAGGTCGCACTCAGGATGAAGCGGAGGAACATTTCTTACCAGCTTGCTTTCCATGCCTGGCTCAACCTGTTTTCTTTTTTCTTTTTTTTTTTTTTAAGATTTATTTAATTATTAAATGTAAGTCCACTGTAGCTGTCTTCAGACGCACCAAAAGAGGGCATCAGATCCCATTCCAGGTAGTTGTGAGCCACCATGTGGTTGCTGGGATTTGAACTCAGGACCTTCAGAAGATCAGTCAATGCTCTTAACCATTGAGCCATCTCTCCAGCCCTCAACCTGTTTTCTTATACCACCCAGTACTACTTGTCTATAGGTGGCACCATCCACAATGGGCGTACATTAATCATCAATCAAAAAAAAAAAAAAAATGCCCCAAAGATGTACCCACTGGTGTTAGATCTTGTTGCCAATTTGTTGGAAGCAATTGTTCAGTTATGATTCCTTCCTCCCTTGTGACTCTAGTCTGTTTCAAGTTAACAATAAATAAACAAACAAACAAACAAACAACCAGCACACCATCCTCTGGCTTTTATGCTTGGTGAGACTGTACATGCTTTGTCCATGATTGTGTCCTGTTGCCTGGAAACACACACAGCACACTAAGTAAATGAGCCTAGCCTTTCAGCAGCTTTCCTATTTCTATCCTTTCCTTGATCAATGTTTAAAAAATGCATTACCAGTAGCATTCCTCCAATGGGCTCTGCCCCACTGGCAACACCCATTCCTTGCTGAACTCTTGCTCTACTTTTATATCTTAGAGCTCTACTAAACCAGTGTCCCAATGTTGGCCAGTAATTCTCTCCTAATGGACAGATTCAGTGGCTTCCTCGAGTTTCATCCCCTTTAAGTTAGTTACCTTAAAGTGAATGAGCGCTGCTGACCCACACCACTTCCTTGTCCCCTTCCGATTCATTGTCTTGACTTTCCTGCCCTCCCCACTATAGGTATTTCATCAACAGAACCCCCTTCTTCCCCTTTCCAGCTCTTCCTTCTGACCTCTCTGTGTCTGTTAACATTTTCTCCATCCACCATCAAGTTTGAGGATCTTTGCTCTCAGGCATTCATTTAGTCAATGCCTTGGCTTCGGTACACGTCCTGTTGACATCTAAATCTCAAGCCATTTCAATTTGCTTCTTGGCTACTCAGTTCTACACCACTGCCTTTTCAAGCATGTCCAGCTGCATAGCTTCATACAAACAAGTAAACCTTACTTTCTGATGTCTCACAAGACCCAATTCAAAAGCCATGAGTTGCATCTCAAGGACATTGGGCTACCAACCCTTGCCTGAAACAACTGTTTCATTGTTGCCTAAAACCTTCTGGAAATTTTCTACTTCACATACAATGTATACCATATCCTGGCTGGCAGGACAAGCTAAAGCAAAGAAACAGACCTTGTTTCTCATTTTGTCTCTGCTGGAACCTTTTTCTGCAGGGATAATAAAGGACAAGTATGTTGTGAGCTGAACCAAAATCTCTCACATCATCAAGGATACTCACTTAGAAATAGTAGGTACAGGATACTGTAGACCTATGTCTAGATGCCTTTTAAACATACATAAGGTGTTACTGCTCAGTTGCAAGGCTCAACAACAGGATCAAGGGATTGAATCAAGAATAGTTATACCTTCTGTTTTCAAGCAAAGATTAAATACTTGCAAATGGCTTTAATGAATTGTTGAATCATAAAACACTCAAACCATCTGAAAACATCAGCAAGTTTAAATTATTGTTATAGAAGCTATAGTAGAATACAAAAAAAAAAAAAAAAGGAGAAAGAAATTGAATTATTTAGCCACAAGATGTTGTATTATTTTTAGAAATAAAAACTAGGAATGACACTAAACACCCACCAGCATGGGGTAGCATGAGCTGCAGCATGCCCTCCTGATGAAACGGGTTTCTAGCATTAAAAGTGGCACTTGGACTACATTTTATAACATCAAAAGATTCGTAACAAATGAATAGAATATATTAGTTACCTTTCTATTCTTTTAATTAAGAAAAAAATACTGTGATGAGGGGCTAGAGAGATGGCTCAGTGGTTAAGAACTCTGTCTTCTCTTCCAAAGGACCCAGATTCAATTCCCAGCACCTACCTACACATGTTTGTAACTCCATCCAGTTCCAAAGGATCTGACACCCTCACACAGACAAAGCATCAATACATAGAAAATAAAAAATTAATTTTTAAAAAATGCCATAATGAAAAGCAGAAAAAAAACAAGAAAGAGTTTATTTGGGCCTACAGTTTCATAGTGAAAGTCCATAACGCTCAGGGACGGAGGTAGAAGGAGCAAGAAGCTAAAAGGCCACATCTTCAACCACAATCACAAGACAGACAGTGAACTGGAAGTGGGCAAGGCTGTGAGTTCTCCAAGCCCACTCCCACTGATGTACTCCTAAAGATTCCATAACATTCCCCCCAAACACCACTACTAACTGGGGTCAAATATCTAAGCCTAAGAGGCATACTTCTCATGCAAACCATCACAATTCTGTCATTCATTGTGCATTTGTATGTGAGATATATATTTGCATATATAAGCATATACATATACATAACATACACATTCATATATACATTCTGTAAGACAAAACACTAAATATATATGATAGTCACTTCATGGCCTATGTACATCAACATTCATAGGATAAAAATTATCTATAGACTTACTTCTACAAAGAGCATGTCTTGAATGTTGTCTTTAGTAAAAGGAAACAATGGGGTCATTGTTTCAAACATGAGGGAAGGATGGGGATGAACAAATACAAAGACTAATTAAAATTACGTCTATAGAGCAACACCTAGAATCCCATTTCAAAGAAAATATTATCATTATTGTGTAAATAATGTTCTCAGATTCCTCTACCTCAGGATTTGAGCAAGATTTCCCACCCCCTGTGGGAAATCAAAGTACAAATAATCAAGTAGCAATGAAAGCAAAAAGGAAAGAATCAAGGGGAAGCCCACTCCAGAAAAGCAAACAAAAGATGGCTCGATTTTGACAATAATGACACAGCTCCCAAGGAAATCTTTCCACAGACATGGCTCTTTGTTGTGACTGCTGTGAGGTATCTCCTGGGTGAGAGAGAACAGACTCTCATTTCACAGGATATTAATATATATGCACGGTTTATCTACCCAATTTATCTTCTGAATAAGATTAGTTCTCAACACTAGACAACAGGTGTTTCTTTGCTGCTGTTGACATGTTTCCGTGGTGCTGGCCATAGATGCCCAGTGCTTCATATATGCTGGGCAAGTTCTCTCCTACTGAGCTATACAACCAGGCCTTAGATCAATGGCTTTCAACCTTCCTGATTCTGCAATCCTTTAATATAGTTCCTTATGTTGTGGTGACCCCCCCAACCATAAAATTATTTCTCACTACTTCATTACTGTAATTTTGCTACTGTTGTGAATTATAATGTGAATATATGATAAGGATATTGGATATGTGACTCCTGATGAGGTCAAGACCCGCAAGTTGAGAACTACTGCCCTAGAAGCATGCTTAAACAAAAGAAAGTTTAACACTGTTTTGTTTCTGATAGCTACACAATTTCCTGATGCTTTAACCTGTCAAGCTTAATAAACAGTACCTTTTGTAGTGCTCCTGTACCTTGTCATCCTGAATTTTACCTTTAAACAATTAACTGTAAGGCAGGGGCATTGCCCTGAGCACCTTTCTAATGGGCTTGCTTTCCAGATGGATGCTCAAGATGCCATATCTACTTACTTAAGGGTAGCCCCACTGGAATGCCAATGGCCTCAAACGTGGCTGTCAGCATCACCCACCCCACTCAGATGACCTAACCAGAGAGCCCTTTCTCTTCTAGTCTCAGACATCTTTCTATATTAGTGTGTTGCTGTTTAAATTTAGCTTCTCTCTGTTCTAGCCCTTTCTGTGGTTTTAATCATTTGTACATATTTTTTTTTCTCTTAGAACAATGGAAGAATTGTCACAATGGTTTCCCTTCTTATGGTATCAGATGAGCCATGAGCTAAAGTAGTAAGATGTTCAGGCACAGAGCTGGATCCTGAGGTTTCTTTTTCAGATTTCTACTTCTCGTATGTACACCAGCTCAACTAGGAGCTTAGCGAAACCAACTTTCACTGTTCTGAGATCTTCTAAGTGAAAGCCTTTGTAGGGAACCCCAGCTGCGTAAACCACTGCCTCTGATGTATAGTGACCCTAAGATGGCTACATAGGAGTAGCAAAACCCTTCCCAATGGAATGTTTAAAGTCTCCCCTTAGTCTGATGTTTTTCTGACTTAAATGCATTGTCCAGACTCCACACAAGTCTACTAGAACTAGCAGGATGAGAGCAACTTGGGAGAAAAGTCTTCTGAATTGATGGAACCTCTAAGATTAGGAAAGGTGCAGACCACTGCCAGGATCTAGCTACTCCAAGCACACTGCAAGGGGGACTATGAAAATATGACTTCAAGAGAGCTAAGCTATTTTAAATATTTATGTTTCAAGAACGAATATCGGAAGCAATGCATTTTAAAAACTGTGCTTCTCATATTGAATGCTCAGGATTTTCAAATATTCATTCAAAATTCCCCATTGGCCTGATGCATAATGAACATACTCTCATATTCTCCTCATATACTCCTGTATCTGCACAGCCTGATTTAGAGATGCTATCAAAAGTCTCAATCTGAAGTCCTTGAATGCAAGTGAGACAATGTTGCATGGCCCTCCTCACACCCTCACAGGCAATGTAGGCTGTATTAATAAATGTATGGCACCTACCTCAGCACCCAGAACACATAAAGTGCCAACTCCAATAGTAATTAGCTCTTGTTCACATAAAGCTCTAAAGCAAATATGTAAATTAAGCACCTTAAGTTTTATGTTTAAATATACAAGTCCCAAGGTGATCTCTCTGTCCAGTACTTTCTAATACCATTACCATGTTACATGGGAAGTTGATTGCACCACTTATTTAACATCTGTTTACCAATGTTTGTTCTTTGTTTTTTTGTTTTGTTTTGTTTTTTTTTCAAGTAAAACCAAGAATGTAATTCCAGAGCAGAAATCGTTAACCTGGCATTATAAGCCCCTAGGGCAGTGGTTCTCAACCTATGAGCCATGACTCCTTTGGGTAGCATATCAAATATCCTGTATATCAGATATTTACATTACAATTCATAACAGTAGCAAAATTACAATTATGAAGTAACCAAATATAATTTTATAGTTGTAAGTCAGCACAACATAAGGAACACTATTAAAGGGCCCAGCATTAAGGAGGTTGAGACCCACTGCCCTAGAGGGATTAAGAATGTGGCAAAATTCAACCTAAAATTAAGTCTCTACATGAATCTAGTTTTTCCTCATCAAGGTATTCAAAGCGCCAACAATATTTTCAAAAAGACACATAATCCCCAAATTAATGATCATCTATGTGGGCAACCCTGGTGGACTTCAGCCATCGCAGCTGTGCACACAGCCAGTCTCTCAGTCCTAGGACACCAAAGTGCTTTATGACAAAGGATGAGGCAGGAGGTCATTCAAGAAGGTTGTGCATGCAATCTTTGTGGCTACCGTATTTGATCCCTGTGACTACCTTAACAAAGTGCTCAAAGAAGAAAGCTTCAAGCCACAGAAACCTGGCCCCCATCGCTAGATGCTAAATGAAGGCATCACTGGGTCTAAGCTCCTTCCAAAGCCTCAGGGTGGGAATGAAGGATGGAGAGATCATTCTTATCTCTTCCAAACTCTAGTAGCCACCAAGGACACCTTGTAGTATAAAGACAAAACTACTCTGTGTTTCTTTCCTCATATGGCCACCTGCCTATGTATGCTTGAATCCAAAGGGTGTCCTTCCTACAAGGGTGACAGACATGTTTCAGTGAGGAACTGCTTAAAAGATTAACTGGGAGGCCATTGGTTAGGATACATGTGGAATATAGTTTCCCTTAAAACATGAACATATACATGGATTATGAAAAAATATGAAGTGCTTGAACATAGATGTATGCATGTCTGCATATGTTTGTAAGGATGACGAGTCAACCTGGGGTCTGATTCTCTGAAGATATCCACTTTTTTTTTTTTTTTTTTGAAACAGAGTGTCTCTCTGAGACCTAAGGCTCACCAATTACACTAGGCTGACTAGCTAGCAAGCTCTAGGGATCAGCCTGTCTCCATTTCCCCAGAACTAGAATTACAGATGTGCAGTGATGCAAATGGCATTTCATGTTAGAGCTAGGATCAAACTCAGGTCCTCAGATTTGTGTAGCAAGCAGTTGACTAATCCATCTCCCTAGCCCCCAAAAGACAGCCTTAAATAAAATCAACATTACTAATTATTTCACGTTAAGACAAAATATTAAATAGCTAAGATTTTTAACTCCTCGAGCATTAGAAAATTCTCACGGCCTTCCGGTCTCTCTGGGCTGGTGTCCTGAGCGGACCTTGGGCACAAGCTCTGCTGTGGAGGGCCGGCCGATCTGGGCCTCCCTCAACCCTCGGGAGAAACGGGGTCCTAATCAGGTCGATGAGGCATAGGCTAAGAGTGACAAACAGAGCCGACACAAGGATGTGTGAATCTGAATGTATTTGTGCAAGGTGAAATTCAGGTTTAAGTAGCATACAGCAGGCAGGCAGGGGTTACAGCAAGGGGCACAAGACTGAGGTCACATAGGCAAGTGACCAATACATCAAAGTCAGTAGGTAGCCAGGTGAGAAGCTGGCAGAAGAGCAGTGGTGCCCTCCCCCTGGGGCTAACTTGGTATTCCTATGCTAATTCCCTGGTTCTTTTGGAGGTAAGGATTAGGGAAATCTGATCTAGCATTTTCTGCTAATTCTCTGGGTCTTGCTGGAGGGAAGCACCTGGATGTTCCAACCTAACAGTTTTAGCTAATGCCCTTGGATTATTCTTTAGTATATAAAACAGTTCTTTCTTCTGTGGGACTGCCCTGAGAATTCTAACTATGTTACAGTAAGCATAAGCGATGGTGTCTGACCTCTGTTGCTAACTCTGAGGACATTCTATCTGATAAGGTAGATTCCTTGAGAGAAATTCCAAACTAAGGACGGCTTGGAATTGAATTAGGATATATTGGAATCATCGTGCTGGCCAGGAAACAGTGCTCAATCTTAGCCATTAACGAATCATTTCTTGGGGTACCTTTATGCCTAAATATGAGGGCGTGTTGACGATTGGAAAGACTAATCTGAAACACATCTGAGTTAGGAGATGCCAGCAACCATCTGAACATCCAGGAGGCACAAGCTCCCTTTTGGGGTCATAACACCTCTTGTCCTTGATCAGGTTTTTACGCCCAATACTGCAGACATGACTGGCATAGACGAGTGTGCGTGGCACTCTGCAGCCAGTCCCACAACACCCAGAGGAAGCTCCACTCCCAGGCGCCCTGAAACTCTCAGGATCAGAGGTGAGGAGGACCCAACATCTATCCCAACACCGGGAGTAACTAGGACCTGCTGGACCAGGCACAGAGTGGCTCAGGTTCCTTCCAGTCTCTCTGGGCTGGTGTTCTGAGCCTACCTTAGGCCCAGGTTCCATAGCCAATCCCACAACACCCAGAGGTCACAGAGACTGCCTGACTCTGAGGAGTTCTGATACAACCAGGATCACAGGAAGGACTGACTCCAGTCAGAATTAGCAAGGGCAGGTAGCACTAGAGATAACCAGATGGCGGGGGTGGGGGTGGGGTGGGGAGTGGCGGTGGGGTGCGTAAGAAAATAAACAACACAAACCAAGGTTACTTTGCAGCGGAAATGCAAGATTCAGATTTAAAATCACTTATCATGATGATGATACAGGACCTTAAGAAAGACATAAATAGCACCTTCAAAGAAATACAGGAGAACACAGGTAAAGAGCTAGAAGCTCTTAAAGAGGAAACACAAAAATCCCTTAAAGAACTACAGGAAAACACAATCAAACAGGTGAAGGAAATGAGCAAAACCATCCAGAATCTAAAAATGG
>JADRCD010188812.1:0-20383 GCA_019843815.1 Montemys delectorum | reverse complement strand
ACACACACACACACACACACACACACACACACACACACACACACACACACACCTGGGACCAGGACCAGCATATGGAGGGACTATCAAGTTTCAACAACCTCAAACTTGGTCACTATCAACTAGAAAATGCTTGGTCAGTCCCACCTTACCCTTGTAGACTAAGCCAGCTCAGGAGAAGTGAGTAAGGACATAACCTGCCCTGCCACTGTCCCCAGTGCCATGGAAGGCAGATCTGGTGGCCAGGAGCACGTCTTCTGCCACTTGTGAATGTTTTCCATTTACATCCGAAAAAGCCTCCTTGCTCACCAATCCTTTCTCCTCTACCTCACCCGAGCCACACTCCTGAATTAGGCCCTGGGAGATTTGGCAGGACACAAGTGTCCCTGCGGCAGGGCCTGCCTACCCTTGTTTAGGCACAGGTGTTTTGTCTTGTTTTGAGAAAGGTTTTCTCTGTGTAGCGAGTCCTAGAACTCACTCTGTAGACCAGGCTGGCCTCAAACTCTGAGATTTGCCTGCTTCTGCCTCCTGAGTTCTGGGATTAAAGGCATGTACCACCAAATCTGGCTGAGTGGTTTTGTAGTGGGTAAGAGGTCCCTGTGTATACAGATATGCACTGGAGAAGCCAGGAAAGTTAATCGCCAAGGTTTGTCTCTTCAAAGGAAAGAGACGTTTACCTGACTTCCAACCTGGTGATCTGTGCTATCTGTAGGGCCAGGCTTCATCTGAATCCCTCAGAATATTGGGTTTGCTTACCTGAGACCTTTCCCCCTAAATCATGAGACCTGCTTCTCAGTCCAATGTGAGCAATGTCACTTGTATATTAGAACAGCCTGAGTAACCTCTATGTTACCTTAGGGACAGGCCAATCCTGACTCCCACAGGCATTATGTGTAGCTCAATCACGCTCTATAGGCACTTGTCTTTCAGCATTGCTCCTGAGACAACAGAACCCATCTGTATGGAAGAAGCCATATGCACTTTGTAAAGAGCATCGATGCAAACATACTTTAAGCTTTGTTGTATACACTGGACTGAATTAATTGTCATCAGAAGACTTTTTTTTCTGAAATGATGCTGTGTTTAAATATGGCCAACATAAAAAAAAAAAAACAACAACAACAAAAAACAAAACAAAACAAAACCTGGCATCAAGCCGGGCAGTGGTGGCGCACGCCTTTAATCCCAGCACTTGGGAGGCAGAGGCAGGAGGATTTCTAAGTTTGAGGCCAGCCTGGTCTACAGAGTGAGTTCCAGGACAGCCAGGGCTACACAGAGAAACCGTGTCTCGATGAAAAAAACAAAAAACAAAAAGCAAAAAGCAAAAAACAAAAAAACCTGGCGTCAGACTCCAGAAATCTGGCCCAGCACTGGCAAATGAAGTCACAGGGAACCCCCACATGTTTGCTAATTGAACTCACGTCAACGGATACTTCTACTCTTCAGCTACCAGCAATAGAGCTCCGAGGAACATCCATATGCAAACTCTCATGTGGACATACACGCTTTTCATTTCTCTTGACTAAATCACCAAGAGTTGGGTTCCAGGCCATATGGTGGAGATATGTTCAACTTCACAGGAACAGCTCAAATGGTCATCCAGCCTACCCTCAAACTCATGGTAACTGCTAGGCCCCCAAGATCTAGGTTACAGGCATATGCCACTACACCTTGCTCCAAAAAATGTTTTCTAAAACAGTTGTACCTTTTTACATTCCCCTGCGACATACTGGAAGAGCTTCCACCTCTTCTATGTCCTCACCTGCACTTAGCACCTCGGCCTTTGACGGTTTGGCCATGGGTGGGGTGGCACCTTCCCATGGACGTGACAGTGACATGCATTTCCCTAATGATTCATGACACTGAGCTTCCGTGAACCAGTGACCATCTGGCTATCTGCTTTATCTGTTCAGACATTTGCCCCTCCCCCTCCCCTCAGCAGGCTTGTATGACCTCACAGGGACAGCTTGCAACCGTAACATGGTTCTGAACAACCTGGACAGGTCTTGAAGAGCTCTCTTATTCAGCATGGGGGCACTCAGCTCTCAGCTGCTAGTGTCCTAATAGACTAAGGATGGTACCAACAAGAGAGAGCCAGGGCAGCCACAGGGAGCCTTTGCCTTGGGCTGCAGCCCTGGCCCCACCTTGCGCTTCTGGAAGACAATCCCACGGGCGCCCTGGAAGAGAAGTCTTCTGACCTGAGGGCTAAAATAACAGTGTCTATTGGGATAAAGTAGTTGTTGTCTTTTAATTTAAAATTTTATTATGTTTTTTTAAAAGTCTGTGAGAATTTCATACATGTATACAATGAAGCATGATCCTATCTGCCCACCATTTTGCCCTCTGATCCCCTACATTCCCCTTAACACACATCCCCTCCCAATTTTGTGTCTCCTTCCTCATTTTTATAACCCACTAAGTCCAATTATTGCTGCCCATATGTACATAGGTGTGGGGCACCGACTGTCAGAGCAGAATGATTCTCCTCCCCCCCAGAAGCTATCAGCTGTCAAGAGCTTCTCAGTAAGGGAGGGGTCCGGAGCGCACAACCCCGTCTATGCCTGAGTTCTGGCTGGCACGATCTCTCACCGATAACCACAGCTGCTGTGGGTGTAATAGCCATTCCTCGTCTGGAAGATGGCGTCCCATCCACTCCTCCACATGTTCCAGCTCTTGCAGCCTTTCTGCCCCCTCTTCCTCACTGTGATGACTGTGACCAAAGCAATTCAGGGAGAAAAGGGTTCGTTCCTATTGTGCTTCCGCATCACTGTTCATCACTGGAGGAAGTCGGGGCAGGAACTCAAGCGTGGCAGGAAGCTAGAGGCAGGGAACTGATACAGAGGCCGTGGGGGGGGGGGGGGTGCTGCTTACTGGCTTGCTCCTTGTGGACTGGTCAGCCTGCTCTCTTATAGAACCCAGGACTACCAGCCCAGGGATGGCCCCACCCACAATAGGCTGGGCCCTCCCCCATTAGTTAAGAAAATGCCCTACAGGCTTTCATACAGGCTGATCTTTCAGAAGCATTTTCTTAATGGAGTTTCCCTTCTCTCAGATGACTTTAGCTTGTGTCAAATTGACTTAAAACTACCTAGCACAAGTCTATGTGTATGAACATAAATACTTAAGTAATTTGACAATATGATCATTTATCAAAATAACAGTATTAGGTTCTACTCTAGGACCTAGGACTTCACCAGCCATGTGCTTTTGATTGGGATTATACCAGCAGGCACGAAAGGCCTTCCTGTAGAGCAGGCCTGAAATCCAATCAGAAAGCGATCAGTTACCCCGCACTACCATTGGACCAGTAAGTGTATCTCATTTGTTTAAATGCAGATAGAATCTATGAATCAGCAAGCACTCAGTGACAGCTATATTCCTTGCTACAATCCAGCCATTCAGAAACTGGTGAAAAGGCTTTCCAGTCAGGAACCTGATGTGTCACAAGCTCCAGGCCCATCATCCCTGGGAAGCTGAGCACAGCTCCCACCGGCGGCCCAGGGCTGCCTGAGGGATCTTGATCATCTCCAGGTTTCAGCTGTGTGTCTGTCTTCTAGAAGCCTCAAGTGTCATACATCCTACACATGAACACACACACACACACACACACACACACACCTATACACACGTTCACACACAGGCGTGCACTCACGAATACACGCACACACTCAAGACTGTTCCCATTGTGAGCACCTTGTGCCGTCTAGACAGCTCTTCTAAGAGGTCCCCTCACCATCATCCTACAAATCCCAAGGGCAAATATTTCCTAAGCAGGACCAGAGCCAGTGCCGTGGACTGAACTGCTACTCAAAGGCCAGGAGTTACATCTAAGTGGAGGAGGGGCAGGAAAGGGTTAATTAGACCAAGGATCTGGGAAGCCCCACCGGGACAAGACCTCTCACCTCACCAAAGGCAGCCCCTCATCAGAAAGAAGAGTGGTAGCCAACTGGCTGCCAGGAAGCTCTATCTCAAGAGAAGAAGGGAACAGGGGGTAGCGAACCAGCTCAGAGCAAGGCTCCTCTCTATGTATGTGCTCACTGAGTTATCCTGTGACTACTCCAGCCCTCCATGGCCCTCTTCTCCATGGGCTTAGCTGCCATACACTGTCCTGACTCTTCAATGGGTCTGCTTCTCTCTTGCTTTCTGCCTTGCTGCCACTTTTCTAAGAACAAAATTAGCCCAACAGGGTGGGCAGACACTCCTCCAAAGCTGCCCTCCAACGGTGATAAATGGATTCTCCTCCCCGCTCTCTTCCTTTGCCTGTCTCACAATGGGCCCAGTGATTCATCCATGCGATGCTTTGTGCTCAGTCACGGGTATGCTTACTTACCTTCTAATGTCCCACTTGCTCCAGGACAATCTGAATCACCTTCTAGCACAAGAAGTTTCAGGTGCACCTTGAGCTGTCGCTGCTCTAAACCCAGAACAAGCCAGTGTCTTAAACAGGGCTGGCTCTCTGGGCAAGGCTGAGACTTAGAACCCAGGATGCAGTCTTTGGTGTGCTCACTGCCATCTGGTGAAGCCCCTTCATCCAACATAAGAGAGGTCTGACATCAGAGAGGGACTGGGAGTCTGTTATGTTCCACAGGCACTTGGGGTGGAGTGGAGCTAACCTCCAACTCCTGACCCCTTGCTCAGGCTCTCTGCCACAGGAGCAGCTCCTAGGCTGGCCTCTGCTAGCTGACAGTGCTCTAAGAGTGGCTGCACCAGTGTTCTTTCCATACACTTAAACTGGCCCTGCAGCCAAAGCCATAAGCCCAAATGGTAAGTAACCTCACCGGTACTGCTGGGAGAGGCCAAACCAAAATTACAGCTATGCCTGTACTTTGCTCATCCATTCCCAAACATGGAAATGTAAATGCAGCCTCCTTGAGGATTCAGCTTCATGTGTCCATGTCCCCAGCAAGAGCAGGTGCTAATGTCATGGGCATAAGCCTAAGGTCCTTGGGTCTTGAAAGTACAGAGAGTGGCCACCCTGAATAAGGAAAGAGCCTGGAGATCTCAACAGATTTGGAGAACATTGTAAACACATGCTACAACTTGGCACCTTTAGCGCACTGCCCACCCACTCTTATAGGAAAAAAAATACATCATGCCTTCAGGCTAGAGACCCTCCCCCCCAGAGGCTCCTAAGGTTGGCTGCAGAGACCTTAGCTTTGGTGGGGACAGAGGTCCTGTATGCTGAGAAACACTGAACTTGGAAGGGCCGGTGAGGAGCCACATGTTCCCTTTCTCTTAGGATCCTGAGGTCCCTGAGGTCTGACCAGGTACAGATTGAGACATCGTCCTACAACAGAAGCAAGATGTGTGGAGTGAGAATATGAAACCAGCCAAAGAACGAAGTGATCAGTGTGTGTGTGTGTGTGTGTGTGTGTGTGTGTGTGTGTGTGTGTGTGCCTGCATGCATGTTTGTGTTTCTGTGTCTGTGGGGATTTGCGTACATATTAATGCATGTCTGTGTGTATGTCTGTATGTCTTTATAAATGTCTGTGTGTCTCTATGTCTATGGATACATCTCTGTGTGTATCTGTGTATTTCTATCTTTTTGTGTGTGTTTGCATGTCTCTGTCTCTGACTCTGTTTCTGTCTCTCTCTGGGCACATATGTCTGTCTGTCTGTCTGTCTGTCTGTGTCTGTCTGTCTGTCTTACCTGAGTTAACATCTGCTTTAAACCTTCACACGAGGACAACTGGCTCATGCCAACACTCAACTCTGTGTCCCAATATGACTCAAGCACCATTTTGGCCAAGAGGCATCTATCATGTTAAAAGAATGCCAGTATTTCAGAAATAAAACAATGTCAACTCACTAGATTCTATTTCTGTTTGTGGTAGCATAATACAGCACTCTCCCGCCCCTTACCCAAAGTTTTACTTTCTGAAGTTTCTGTTACATGTGGCTAACCTCAGTCTGAAAATAGAAATGGAAACTTCCAGAAATAATTCACAAGTTTTAAATTACATGCCATCCCCAACATGAAGAGATATTGCAGTGCCCCACTCCAGTATAACGGGCTGTGAATCATCCCTTTGTGTAGGCCAGGGTATCCACACTGTATATGTTACCCACCAATCAGCCACTTAGTAGCCACGTTATCAGATGAACTGCTGGAATATGCCAGCACTTATGTTTAAGGGTCCTTTGCTTAACGCTGGCTCCAAATGACAAGAACAACAATGCTGGTAATTTAGAGTTTATTATTATAATTGTATGCTGGTTATCAATCTTCCATATATCCTAATTCATGTAGTATATTTATCATAGGGTCTATTTGTAAAGAAAAGTGCACGTGATATAGATAAAGTATTCAACATTGGATGTAGTTTCAGATACATATTGCTCCCTAAAACATGCCCTTCATAAGTCAGAAGAGCCTCCTGTATTCTGGCCTGTTAACTAAGTGCTCTGTTTTCTGTCCAGGGCATTTTTTCCCCTTTACTTCATGCTACCCCATCATTTAAGCCACTCAGGTAGGCAGTTAGTTTAGACTCTGTCCTCAGGCTGGGGGCAACACAACAGAGAACAGAGTATGCACGTGTACATAGACTTTACAGAGGCTACCAAGACTCTGAAAACTACATGAAGAGTGGAGGGTTAACTGCAAGAGCCTGGCTCCTCGGAGATAAAAATTCTTGGCTTTGTGTTTGGGTTTCAGTTGCGAGCAGCTCAGAAGATAGAGTTTAGACCATAAACAGAAGATAGAAAAAAGTATATTTGAAAGCCAGTACCTCACGTGGGGAGAGAGTTTGTCTGCAGTGGGAGGAGAGGCTAGCTTGGAAATGAGAGAGGTAGATGGCTCAGAACCTGGTCCTGGCCTCTCAGTTCCAGCCCAGGCTATATGCTTAAGGAGAATGCAAGAAACCCTGGAAGTATTGTCCCATTGCTATTACTCACCAGGGCTTGGAGATAGCTCCATTTAAACACAAAGCTGAGGCTGCTTCCAGCTGTCCCTTCATCATTCCAGGGGCTGCCCCCTGGTCCTCATGTATGGACATGTGCTCTAGCCATGCCCTCTGTGCTCTGAGAAGCAAGGTTCAGAAAGGGGGAACGGGGCAAAGAAGGACATGTCTTAAGGATGTTTTCCATTAGCTGGCTCAACACTCTGCTTTCATCCTGTTTGGCCAAATGAGGTCCCATGGAAACATGTAATCTCTGAAGCTGAGGCCTGTGATCTTTATTTTAGGAGGTCAGGTACCCAGTTGAAAGTCACGAGTCTTGAGATACACTGAACAGCTATATGGTAGGTAACCAGCCGTCTCACCAAAATACATCAAGGTGCAAGATGCCCTAAGCCTGTCCTTCAGGTTTTTTCCCAGTGCAGGGCATGGGAGACTCCACATCATTGTGCCCATACATGTCACTGCTGTGTGATGCTCCTGTCCAACTCTACCATGGGTTCTCCAGATTGGGAGTCTGTAATCTCACTGTCTTGGGACTCCTCTTTTGATGTAGTTATTTTACAAATTAAGAGCTAGACAGGCCCATCAAGGTTATGAAACCCAATATGGCAGCCATTCCTCATCTTCCACTTCTGAAATGTAAGGTTAAATTGATCCAAACCATACCAATCATAGCTTTAAGCATTCAATAGCCACTTGGGGCAAATGGCTACTGTATTGTACAGGACAGATATAGAACATTCCATTGCAGAAAGTTCTATTAATTGCTTCATTAATGTGTAGTTAAGTGATAGGTCAATGGATAGATAAGTGAGTAAGTAACTGGAAACATTGGTACATGGATAAGATGGGTGGATAGATAGATAGACAGGTGAGTGAATGGGTATGTGGATAGATGGGTAGATAGTTAAGTGGGTGGATGATATAAGAAATCAGAATCCAACGGCTCTAGCTGAGGAATCTATGGCAGAGGATTTTACCTATTACTTATCGGCTTATATTTTTCAAAACTTTCTTTAATAAATGTACTTAAATGCTTTAACCTCCCTTGTAGCTCACACTCACCAGTGAACAGAAAGGAAAGGTTAATAGGGCAAAGGCAGAACTCTTTAGAAATAGTTCTTTGGGGCAAAACTAATCTGTGTTGTCAGGATATCAGCAGCGGTAGTTCGATCCAGTCACAAACACCATTTACAAATCAGCAATGTACTACTGTATTCATCCAGAAGAAACCATGAGCCTTTGCCAGGCAGCAAGAAGTCACTGGAATACTACCAGTTCTTTGGTGCATTTCTCTCTAGGAAGTCATGACAAACTATGATCAGCAAAGAAGGCAAGGAGAACCAACACTACACAGCATTGTCAGCAATGACTAGTGTCAGTCAAGCCCCATGATGATTAGCAAAGAGTGGCAAGGTGAACCAATACCACACAGCATCATCCACTGTCTGTTGGGCTATATTTATATCCTTTCCAAATATCATCTGTTTCCTTAAGCATCCACTCTAGTAAAACATCACATGCCCCTTTTCCAGGCAGCTCCCAGAAAAACACCACATGTCTGTTCTCAGCAAACATCCTCCCATGTATCTGCTTCAGTAAAAACATCCTCTGCTAAGACAGTTTCCAGAAAAACATGACAAAACTGAATCTCCAAAGAAACCAGAAGTCCCATTTCAATTACTATCACTGCTCTCATCAACACAGCTCCATACACTGACTCCACCTCTGCTAATAGGTGTGTTAGATACTCTGCCTGATCTTGAAGCTTAGCCATGGATCCAACTGCCAGCCAAGCCATGCATCCCAGTGTGGGAAAGAGGGACCAACATGAATATTCATTGAATTTATGGCAAGAAAGCCTTAGCTTGGCCTCTGTGATAGCTAACTGGGAAAATGGAGGCAAATCTTCTCTCTGCTTTCATTTTCTCTTCCTTCCACTTGTCTATCCATGTACCCAAATCATTCACTATTCAGTTATCTACCTATCTATCCACAAACCTATCAACCTACCTGCCTATCCACCCATCCACTCATCTATCTATTTACCAATGCTTCCATCCACTTACCTACCCACTCAGTTATCCATGTGCCTGTGCACCCATCTCCCTATTTACCAATTTATTCACCCATCCATTCATTCATTTACTCACTCACCCTTCTATTCAGCCACCCATACACTCAGCTGCCTATCTATGCAGTCATCAAGACAATTACCAGCCTATCTAGCTATTCAGTGGCTTGAATGAGAATGCCCCCCCCCATAGGCTCCCATACTTGAATATTTGGTTCCAAGTTGGTTGACTGTTTAAGAAGGATTAGAAGGTCTTGCCTTGTTAGAGGAGGTTTGCCACCAGGGTTAGGATTTTAAAGGTTTCAAAAAAACTATGCCAGATTTAGTCTCTGTCTCTCTTTGCCTCTCTGTGCACCCCAACCCCTCTCTCAATCTGCTTGTGGAACATGGTGCAAGCTCTCAGTTACTACTTCAGCACCATGCCTGTCTGCCTGCTGCCATGCTCCTGCCATGCTAGTCATGGACTCACATTTTAGAACTGTAAGCAAACCTCCAATTAAATGCCTTCTTTTATAAGGTCTCTGTACACAAAAGTAGAAAAGTAACTTAAGCAGACGCTGGTTCCAGGAGTTGGGTACTGCTGTGACAAGCGTGACCGTGCTGTATTTTGGGATACTAGGACTTTGTTTAGGAAATCATCTGAGTACTATGAAAGTTAAAGGGCATTGGATAATATTATCAGCTGAGATATGGACCATTCTGATGATCTTCTGGCAAATAGTATGGCTTCTTTTGCCCTTCTCCTTAGAATCTGCCTGAGGCTAAACTGAAGAGTTTTGGATTAATGGCATTGGCAGAAGAGATTTCAAGATGATCTAGAATTGACTCTGCCACATGGTTATTAGCAACCACTCTATGCAGAGCTATCATTTTAAAAAGGAGGTGGGACAAAAAGAAATACAAAGTGCAGAATTTGAGGAGAAAAAGAGCACTAGAGAATGTCGTGTTGAAACCAAATCTGTGCTCAAGGACATTCAAAGTTTAAAAAGAGACATGATGCTAAACAGAATAAAGGAAAAGGTGACCTCAGGGTCAGACCCCACCCAGCTAATACTGCAGCTTGTGAAAGAAAAAGACATGAGAGGTTCCCTCTATCAAAAATAAAAAAGTTAGCCGGGCGTTGGTGGCTCACACCTTTAATCCCAGCGCTTGGGAGGCAGAGGCAGGCAGATTTCTGAGTTCGAGGCCAGCGTGGTCTACAGAGTGAGTTCCAGGACAGCCAGGGCTACACAGAGAAACCCTGCCTCAAAGAGAGAGAGAGAGAGAGAGAGAGAGAGAGAGAGACAGAGACAGAGACAGAGAGAAAGAGAGAGACAGAGAGACAGAGAGACAGAGAGACAGAGAGACAGAGAGACAGACAGAGAGAGACAGAGACAGAGACAGAGAGACAGAGACAGAGAGACATTTCCTAGCGTCCCATAAGAGACTGTGTTGAGACTGTGTAGGAGTATGGGGACTTGGATTAAATGAATTTTGCATTATGATATTACTATAAGCCTAGTGGAATGTGGTGGTTTGAATGGGAATGTTCCCCCTAGGTTCATATATTTGATGTTTGGTACCTAGTTGGTGGACTGTTTAGGAAGGATTAGGAGGTGTGGGCTTCTTAGAGAAGGTATGGAATTGTTGGAGTAGGTGTGGCCTTTTTGTGACACTTGGAGTGGACTTTGATGTTTCAAAAGTCCAAGCCAGGCCCAATATCCTTCTCTGCCTCCTGCTTGTGGATAAGATACAAGCTCTCAGATTATGCTCTAGTGCCATGCCTGCCTTCCTGCTGCCATGCTCCCCACCATATGGCCATGGACTCACTCTCTGAACTGTAAGCCCACAATTAAATGCCTTCTTTTATAATACACCTGCCTTAATTAGGGTTTCATTGCGGACACAATGACCACAGCAACTCCTATAAAAGAAAACATTTAATTTGGGTGGCTTACAGGTTCAGAGGTTTAGTCCATTATCCTCATGGTGGAGAACATGGTGGCATGTAGGCAGACATAATTCTGGAGAGGAGCTGAGAGTTCTACATCAGGATAGGCAGGCAACAGGGAGGGGGGATTGGGCCTGGCTTGAGCCTATAAAACCCCAAAGCCTACTCCAGTGACATAACAAGGCCACACCTCCTAATCCCTGTCAAGTAGTGCCGCTCTCTAAAGACTAAGCATTCAAATATATGAGCCTGTGGGGGCCATTCCTATTCAGTCCACCACAGCACCTATCTACCTATCTACCTGTTTCCATTTACCCACCCACCAATTTCTACTTGTGTAGTTATTTCCTCTTAAACGAAATATTTCCTCCTAGATGAAGGGGGAGATAAGACTCAGGAGAAAATGATCTTTACAAGGCTCAAGATATAAATGAAATTTATAAGGCTTGGATGCTCCCAAACCTTACAAGAATTGCAAGGCACCTCCCTAAGGTTCCATAAGCAGTAACAATTGCTGGTGAGAGGAGACTGATGGGTGGAGCTTCCTGAAATGTGTGCAAAGAGCTCTAGAGATGTAGCTTTCCTGAGTTGTCTGTCACCTGGATTGGGGTGGCTTTTCACAGCTGCATTTAGTCTCACAGATTTCTATAATAAATTTACCGGTTGACTAAGTAGGAGCTAGTGATGTCATTTCTTTGGTTAGTCATTGATGCCCTATCTGGGGTGAACAGGAAAAATAGCAGAATAACTGGTGTGTGTCTGAGTGGGGTTCTATCTCTGTGATAAAACACCACGACCTAAAGCAACTTGGAAAAGAAAAGGTTTCTTTTTACCTTACGGCTTGTAGTCCAACATCCAGGGAAGTCAGAGCAGGAACTCAAGGCAGGAACCCGGAAGCATGAACTGATGTAGAGGCTATGGGGGAATGTTGCTTGCAAGCTTGCTCCAGGCTTACTTAGCTTGCTCTTTTTATATATCCGAGGACCAAGCAGGGCACTGCTTCCAGTGGGCTCCCGCATCAATCACCAATTAAGAAAATGTACTACAGGTTTGCCTAATGGCAAATGTTAAGAAGGCGACTTCTCAATTGAGAGTCCCTCTTCCCAAATAACTCTAGGTTGTTTCAAATTGACATAAGAGTAGCTAGGATCGTTCTCAAACATGGCCAACATAACCAAAGATGAGTAAGGGAGGAGTTGTTACATGTTCACTGTAAATGGGAATGAGACATGCAACTGTGGCTGGTCTATCTGAGGGCGGAGTGTCTGCTTGGGAGTGGGGGCTAGGCTCCATTTACCTATCCATTTACCTATATATCCATCCATCATCCATTTATCCATGTACTCATGCCCCCATCCACCTTCTCACCTCTCTACCCATCCTTCTATCCACTTGCCCATCCATCCATTCACTATCTACCCATTTATCTGCCCATCTATCCATCCTAATATCCACCTTCTATCCACCCATCTACCTATTCACTCAACCACTTGGTCCCCCGCCTTTCTGCTTTCCAGACACTACAGGTAACAAACCAAATGGGCCATAGTCACTCACATCAATATGAAAGTAATTAGCAAAGCAACACTTGGTAGCGTGGCATGAATATCCTGACCGATGTGGCATGAATATCCTGATCGATGTGGCATGAATATCCTGACCGATGTGGCTTGAATAATCTGGAGTCACAGTAACCTCTTCCTCTAAGACTATTTCCTTGGGTGTGCTAAGGCTGGGGAAGTCTCCAGAGTAGACTATCCTCTACTCAACAAATAGACTATCCTTCATGTCAACAATTTCTGAAAATATCCCCTTCCATATACAGGGTAGCTTTTTAACAGACCTAGACAATTCCTCAGCAAAGACCAACCCTCACAATTGTCAGTCCAAATGCTGGGTCTGTTCTGGAAGTACCAGAAGGAGGCTGTGGTGGCCAAGAGAACTCCCACTCAGGACTTGCTCTGACCAGACCGTTCTGCCAATGTGTAGCCCAGGCCGGTGACTCACCCTAGGGCTCCAGGTCATGTTGTCAAGTCTCCACCCTACAAGAGCAAACCCAGAAATCCCCAGAACATGAGCTCTCCTGCACAGGAGCATAAAGAAATCACTCCAGCTCCATCTTCTCTTGAGAGGAGATGGAAGGAGCTATGGCTTGGTCAAAGGCTCATCTGTAGGTGCCTCATATATAAAATGTATGAATATTGGCTTACAGGGTTGACAAGGATGTAAATGACTGGGCGGCAGTGTTGGCATACAGCTAGTGCCTAATAAATAGTACATGTGGAGTGGAAATGTGAGAAGGGTTCTTTTCCACTCTGAATGTATAAACTAGGACGCGAGATGCAGAGGATCGGGCTTGACAAGCCTGAATGGAGCCATCCTGAACTCTAGCTCCAGCTTGTATTGAGGGAAAGGACTGTGAGGGAAACACTATAAATCAAGCCACCTTTAACCTGGCAGGAAGATCAGCTTCCCCTACACTTCACCTGCTCTTCAGAGAGTCCTCATGACACACATCAACACACCAGATAGCCTGGAGGCCTAAGATCTCCAGGGAACTGCCTTTCACCATCATATGAGTGGCTACAGAGATTGATTCCTGCTGTCGGTAGGCTGGGCCCAAGCACACCTGAGGGTGAGCTGGTTGGCTGCATTTCATGGCTGGCTATTTAAAGTTTAAAGCCAGATCAATTCAATGTAAACACAGCTTGAGAGCTGAGTGGGCCATGGGGTTTGCACATTCATTTCTGCCCTATGAAAACACACCCCACAGGCAACATCTGCTCAAGAATTCAGGTAGAATAAGCCGGTGGAGTTTTCAGAGCACCAGGTGCAGGGCTCCATTTGAGGGAGACTGTGAAGTCATCCAAGCAGTTCTGCCTGGGGTGATTGCTCTTTCTGTTGCTAGGCAGCAAACTTACAGGCATGCCCTGATACGGAGGTTGGGGAGCAGATAAGGAAATGGACAAACTGTCTGTAGACTGAGTAAATATCCAAGTGCTATGAGAACAGGTTTCTGTGATAATGTGACATTGACACTGAGAAGGTGACTCAGTTGCTAAAATGCTTGTCATGCAACAAGGACCTGAGTTCAAACTCCAGCACCCTCTTACAAAGCCGGGCACTGTGCAAGTGTTTGTAATTCCAGTGAGAAGGCAAGAGACAGCAGGCCAAGTCCTGAGTCCCTCCATCTCACTGGCTAGCCAGCCTTGCCTAATTGTGAATTCCCAGGTCCTAGACCTCAAAAAAAAAAATCTCAGGCAAATGGATGGAACTTGAAAATATCGTTCTGAGTGAGATAACTCAGTCACAAAAGAACACACATGCTATGCACTCACTGATAAGTGGATATTAGCCCAAAAGTTCGGAATACCCAAGATTCAATTCATAGATCATATGAAGCTCAAGAAGAAGGAAGACCAAAGTGTGGATACTTCAGTGCTTCTCAGAAGGGGGAACAAAATACTCACAGGAGGAAATATGGAGACAAAGTATGGAGCAGACACTGAAGGAAAGTCCTTTATCATTACTTTTAAATTTTCATTCATTTGGGGAGGCCAGTGGATGTGTGCACACATACTACAGTGTGCGTGGAAATTAGAGGGCAGCTCTCAGGACTTGTCTCTCTCTTTCTACAAGGCATGCTTGAGGATCAAACTGAACCCATCGGGACATGAGAGCAAGCAGCTTTACCCACTGAACCATCTTCCTGGCCCCAAATTCCTCTACTCATTATTTGAAATAGGAAAAAAAAAACCAAACCATCATTGTGGATAATCACAGTGCAAAATACCACACCCATGAAATTCTCCCCACCTAGATAAGTGGGCAAAACACGAAACTGAAATTTAAGTCAGCCTCGAATTCTCATGATGTCAATAAATATTGGACTCTCGATTTGGCCGGGCAGGTTGGGTTTTCATAAATAGGGATGTGGCCCTGAAGATGGTATGTTCCCGGGGAAGCTCTCTGGAATTCAGAGGGAGTCTCCAGGGGAAACCAAACACAGCAGTTCCTCCTTCTCCATCAGGGTTACACACGGTCGGTTTCAGCTTAAAATAAATAAATAAATAAATGGAAGAGTCTAGTATTTTTTTTTACAAATATTGTCCACTACAGTATATTTTTTACTTACTCTATTTTGTGAGTAATCATTGTTGTTCATCTCTATCTGTGCCTAACTTTGAAATTAAACTTCATTATAGGTATATATGAACAAGAAGAAACAGTGCTACGTGCACAGGCTCCTGACCATCTGTGGTTTCAGACCTTTCACAGGGGGTGAGTGGGGACTGCTGTACTCAGTCCAGAACCCCAAGGCCTTCTGACGACATTACAGAACTGAGAACAGAGCCTCAGGCAGCTCAACCTGAGAGCCCCAGTGGGCAGCTGCAGGGCGGGAGAGCCACATTCCCACAAGGCTGTGCTCACCTTCCATAAGGCAGAGGCAAAGGACCACAGCTTTGGCGGGGAAGGGGGAGAGTGCTGGCTCTGCATCCAGGACAACACTGAAAGGACTAAAGGGCGTGAGTGAGAGATGAGGACTGCAGAGGGGAGCTCACATCCCCTCTGCATCCCAGATGGCCAGAGAGGCCACAGCCACTGTTGTTCTTGAATGGGATGGAACTCCGTAGTCCCCAGTGTCCTCAAGGCTTATGCTTCTGTGTCACCGACATAGCAGCCAAGGCTTACAGAGCTAGAGCAGTTGTCTAGAGCCACCCAGCTTCAGTTTGATCCAGATCTATTGGTTTTGGAGCCCCTGGTCCACCTCCAGCTTCTCTGGCACCCACAAATTCCTTAAGGTGGCACCAGAATGCATCCATCACTCCACAGTGCTGAGAGGCTCTGTGGTGTGGTCATGTGACCCTTGAGCTCTGGAGCTAGCTTGTCGTAGGTTGACTCTCAGTTCTCATTGAATGTGTGTCCTGAGGCCATTTTTCAGCTTTGATGTGTACTTTAGTTTCCTCCTCTGTTAAAAAATGAAACAAAAAGCATGATGGGAGTAGCCTCTACCGCATAGTTCAGACGTAAGCAGTGCAGTCTAAGGATGGGCTGCTGTTATGTTATTTTGTCACTGTTGCTGGTGTGAAGATGTGTGGTTTAGGGGACAAGCCTGGGAAAGCAGCTTGAACCTGCCCACTTGAGAAGCCCCAAAACCTGATCTCTGACACCCCAGCTCCACCCCTCCCTGGAAGTGGCTTCTGTTTTAATCTCTCTCTTCTGAAGGTTCAGGCCCAGGCTCTCCTCAGCTCTGGTCCCCACACACCCTCTCACCCGAGAGGAAGTGAAACTACCCCTGGTCAAGGCCCAGGCAGGAGGTTGTGGACTTCCTCTGGGTGGATTCCAGACCAGTCTCCACAGGGTTGGCTGCCTCTGCCTGAAGCCATGTGTGGGCCCCAGGGCTAGCTATTGGAGGGGAGCTTGCTCCCTCCCCTGAGCCCTGTCTGTTCCGTTCCAAGCATAGGGCACAATGATTGAATGGTGGGTGGGGTCGCTGCCCTGTCTGTCTATAGGTTGTGATCTAACTCCACTGCCAGTCTCTTGTTTAGGCTAGACCCAGCTCTCCTCTCCCGACTGGCTCCTAGTGGGTCCTGCTGGGCTGCAGGGAGGTACGCCCCTTGGGCTATGTCATAGTAATGCTACAACCATCCCTACCTATACCCAATAGTCTAAATCGGAGAGCCTTGGGATGGTGCAGATGAGGGCCTCTGGACAGTGGAACCTTTAGTTCTATTCCTTCCTCGCAGAAAGTCAAGCTCTGAGACAGTGAAGTCCCCGCCCCACCCAGCCCTCTGACTTCCCCAGCCCCAAGTTGTACAACAGGCACTTGAACTGTCAGAAACAGTCCCCAGATAACCTTATCGGCCAGCCAGCCACAGAGCCTTCCTGCCGCGCCAGCCACCCACAAAAATAGAGCTGCTGATTAGAACCTTCCAGAAGCACTGACACTGGAGCCTTCCAAAAGCTGAAGAGACATCCTGGCGCGTTCTAAAGCCCTGCTCGATCTTAAAGCTGCACGAAATATTTACTCTGGGGTCTTCAAATCAACTCTCGGGATCTGTGGAAAGAAATTTGCCAACTACCTTTAAAAAAAAAACACAGTAAAAAGTACCCCTCTTCTTTAAGTTTACTTTAACTACCACTTCTGATAGTATGGTTTAAAGAAATAATAGGATGGAAGGAAAAAAGTACTGGTTAAGGTTGCCTACCCATGGATTCATCAGAATACCTAAGCTTAACCTGAAGATGACATCATGTCCAAAAATGGGAAGGAGGAAGAGAGAAAAGGGGAGGGAGGGGAAGGGGGAGGGAAGGAAGGAGAGGAAACAAGGAAGAAAAGAAGGAAGGAAATTAAGATAGGAAGAAGGACAGACCCACCCTACTGTGTCCCAGATAGCTTAAAGTGTAAGTGACAGGGCTTTGGAGAGATGACTTGGTGGGTAAGCATGTGTAAGCATGGGAATTAAACACAGATCCCAGCAGCCACAGAAAAAGCTGAACATGGCTATGTGAATACCTACACCCCCAGCACCATGGAGGGTGTGGAGATAGAAGGACTGAGTTTTCTGGCTATTAACCTAGGTCCTGGTTTAGTAAGAGACCCCATCTCAAGGGAACAAGAAGAGGTGATAGAGAAGGACACTTGTATCCTCCTCCTCTGGCTTTCACACATGCACACATACACGGACATAAATATACTCTCCCTCACATACATACACACACACACACACACACACACACACAGTTTTTAAATATTTATTTTAATTACTATATGCATGAGAATTTGCATGTATGCATATAGGCGTGTATGTATGTGCACCATATGTGTTCATGGTGCTCAGAGGTCAAAAGAGGATGTTAGATCACCCTGAAAAAGGAGTTACAGGTAGTTGTGAACCACCATATAGGTGTTGGAAACCCAAGTACCCAGTGTTCTTAACTGCTGAGCCATCCATCTCTCCAGTTAAGGTTGTCCACCCATGGATTCATTAGAATACCTAAGCTTCAACACCAACTAAGCTCCAGCATCAACAACTCTGTGTGTGTGTGCGTGTGTGTGTGTGTGTGTGTGTGTGTGTGTGTTTGTGTGTGTCTGTCTATATGTCTGTGTCTATCTGTGTATCTGTGTGTATTTCTGTGTCTGCAGGGTCTGTGTATGTATGTGTCTATGTCCTTCTGTGTGTATGTGCGTGTGTGTATGTGGATGCATTTGTGTGTGTACATGTGAGTATTTCTGTGCATGTATGTGTTCACAGCAGCCAAAAGAGGCTGTCAAGTTCAATTATTATGTCAAATTCTCCTGAGTCGGGGTCTATCACTAAATGAATGGAGACTGGTGTTCAGCAGTCTCCCTGTGTCTGCCCCACAATGCAGTCATATCTGGATTTTTATTCAGATCTGCACCCCATTACCAGGTTTGAAAAAGTGAAATCACACCATTGACCATGCAAAGCAAGTCTTCCCTCCTGCTCCCCAGTTCTTTAGCAATGGCCCCAATTTAGCCTGTGAAGACTAGAGAATCATGGGGACTCGGCCAGGCAGGATGGCTTAGACATGCAAATGCCTGTGCTTGGGAGGCAGAGACAAGAACATTTCAAGTCTGAGGCCAGGCTGAGCACGGAAACATCCAGGTGCTTTGTACACCCCGCCCCCTCACTTCCAAACGGGGCCACTGCACACAGGACTGGCCTTGGGACCCTGAGGGAGACTCCTGCCCCTTCCCCTGCCTCCCCATTGGCCATAGTTCATAGCAGAGCCACTCCATCGAGCATGGTTCCCTTCAAAGACACAGCACAACCCCACCCCCAACCCCTGACTGACTCACCCACCCCAGTGGCTCCCGAGGGACCCTTTGGCCCTCTATGACACCTGGAGGCGGCTTCCTCTTCCTGAGGCGGGGGTGAAACCCCTCTAGGGAGAACACAGCTGCAAAAGAAAAGAGCCATACCAGACTACCAAGAAGACACCAGGTCAATTGTCCCAGATTACTCACCTTTCCCAGCCTCCCCTCTGGAAGCCTCTAGGGAGCCAGTGTTCCTTCACCTGCCTGCTCAGCCTCAGTCCCAACTGCCTGAGGGTGTGGGTGGAAGAGGATGCTGAGGCTGCTCTAGGGACCTGGGCAGGAAAGGAGCTCCTGGATATCCCTCTGACCAGCTCACACCAACGAGCAAAGGATGCCTGTTCTCTTCAACTCACCTACCACCCAAGGTGCAGATCCGGGTCCAAAGCAGGAGCTGTGGGAACGAGGACATGTGAAAAACAGTCTCCCTACCTCTGCCTACTGTGTCCCTAGAGGATGCCACTGTTCTCCAAGCGAACAAGAGGGAAGTAGGAGCGGATGGGGTTCAAAGTGGAAGGGCAGGAAGATGACCACATGGTGGAGGGGCAGATGGAGAACTAAGGAAGAAGATGTGCATTAGTCACAATGTCCTCTGCTGCCAGTGACAGAAACGGATTCAAACCAGTGCTTGAAAAGGAGGAGGTGCGGGGAGGAGAGAAGGAGAACAGCACTCTTAGCTTTCATCCTAGGGCTGTTGGTTTCAGGAATGGCTGGATCCAGGGACACAAGTGATGGCGCCAGTATCTCTTTATGTTCTTTATCTTGACTTCCCTTTTATCTGAGTGTTAACCTTCCATTTCTTCCTGCCAGATGGACTTTGCATCATGGCAGAGACTACTAGTAGCCCATGCTTACATGAGGCCAGCTTGTCAAGCCAAGCAGAGGCATCTCTCTTCCCCACCCTCCATCACAGTCTGATGTGCTTACACCCTTGGTTGACATGACTACTCCCTTGAGCTGACCACTGGTTCCAGGTGACAGGAGAATGAGCTTTGAGCAAGCCTGCGCCAACAAGCTCAAGGTGCTAAGAGGGCAGAGTCCCAGCAAAATTATTCCTGGAGACCGAGAATCTGCTTTATTAGTCCAAGCTGTACAAAAAGCCTAGAACAGGGATTATAGACATGGCTCCGTGAATAAAGGAGCCTGAGACCAAACTTAAGGGCCTGAGTTTGATTCCCAGAACCTACATGGTAGAAGTAGAGAACGGACTCCTGTAAGCTGTCCTTTGACCTACGCATACGTATGCCAAGGCATACATTTTCATCCCACCCTCAACACATGGGCTAAATAAATGTAAAGAGAAATAAACTTACCTAGGCAGAAAATCCATGCCGGAAGTAGCTGAGCTGAGCTGAAGAGCGGGTCAGGGTCTCCCTCAGGAGGAACTCGTTCTCCTAGCCAGTGGTTTCTCACATTGCCTTTCAGCAACATCACTGTGGCTAAGGCAGAGGGATTGCCACAAGTTCAAGGCCAAGGTAGGCCATCTAGCAAGGCCTTATCTCAAAAACAAGAAATCACTCCTGGATGCAAGTGACAAACAGTAACAAAGCCCGGTTTAAGAGTGGGAAAGGGGGCTGGAGAGATGGCTCAGCGGTTAAGAACACTGACTGCTCTTCCAGAGGTCCTGAGTTCAGTTCCCAGCA
>JADRCD010188811.1:0-33660 GCA_019843815.1 Montemys delectorum | reverse complement strand
CACACACACACACACACACACACACACACACACGTGTATGTGTGAGAGAGAGAGAGAGAGAGAGAGACAGACAGACAGACAGAAAGAGATACAGATAGATGGAGACAGAGACAGAGAAAAAGAGAGAGAGAGAGAGACATAGGTATCTGATAATTTCTAGCATGTGTCTGTTGCTTTCCAGTCTCTGAATCTTGCCCATCTGTTTGCTCACAAGTCTGTGGACTAACCAAACTCACAGAGGAGGGGAAAGGGCTTGAAGCTTAAACTCATTTGTAGTTTAAAATTTTCATTGTCTTTTTAAAGAGACTTTTTGCATGACAAATGTTTTCTTTTCCTGACCTCTGCTGCTTCTTTCAAAATGTAGAAGTTGACTCTCTGAAGACAGCTATCCCCACCACTGCTAGGCCATTTGATCCAAAAGAAGTGATCCAAGACCCCAGCAAGATAAAAGCCTTAAACAGAAGAAAGTTTTCTGGCTTGACTCAGGTGTGAACTTGCTGATGACCTGCTGGATGGTTGTGAGTAAAGTCACTTCGACTGACTTAAATATTCCAGCCAGAGATGTTGTCAGTTTCCTCCCTCTGCTCTCCTGATAGTTTGACACTATATTACAATTTAAGTTTTATCTATATAGCAGGAGATTCTTCTTGACCATGCTGTATGGACTGGTCTCTCCCAACGTAATTCTGTTCTGTTATCCCTGTAACTGAAATTCCCCCACTGTTTTCTCTGTTTATCTCTGTAATTGGTAGTTTCTGACAATATGCTCCACTAGAGTGTTAACTCCTTCCGAGAGGGGCAAAGGACAGCTAGGTCCACACTGTTCAGCAGCCTGTCACCTTGGTGAGGTAAGTTCTCACGTATGTTGGTGGAACAGAAGCTGCTGCCTCCGAGCAATTAGGAGGCCATGTCTCCTGCTAATATGGAACCGCCTTACTCTTGATGCTCAACAAAGAAGGAGGAAGAACACATCTCTACCATTGCTCACTCCATACCTCAGCCTTGACCAGTGAATGAATGTCTACGACTGTATGCTTGTCCTCGGTAGCTCCACCCTGAACTGAAGAAGCGAAGCAATTGCCCACCTGGTTAGACATCCTTTGGATAGTCCTGGAAGCTAGATCATTAGTGGCAATGGCATACTTCTCAGAAGTGTAGCATAAAACTGAGTATGACGATCTAATCTATTTCCTATGCCATGAGGAAGAGTTCTCTGTCTCTGTCTCTCTGTCTCTGTCTCTGTCTCTGTCTCTCTCTCTCTCTGTCTCTCCCTTTCTCTCTCTCTCTCTCTCTCTCTCTCTCTCTCTCTCTCACACACACACACACACACACACACACACATACACACACATCAGTGGACTATTATCTACAACACATCTGTCTACAGAGCACTTCCTGTTACCCATTTCCTGTCTCCCTGCAACAGGCATCTGGTGAGAGACACCCATCCATTATCCTTCCCTAATTTGTTCTTAAGGTTGTTTAGGTGAACTTGGTTCCTGATTCACCAATACAAACATGGTCCTCAGCAAAGTTGAGCTCACAGTCTCAAATCTAGATCCAGGATATAACAACCCCAGCTTTGCAGTGTGGTTTTCCGGGCTTGCTCAGCCATTAATAAACTTGTTATTTCATGTTCTGTTTTTCTGTGGATTTGCACAGCTCCCCGGAGAGAGGAAGGTTAAGGCTGGGAATTCAACCTCCAGTACCTAAGAGTGTTTTGCCTCACAGTATGTGGTTTTAGGCCACCTGTCTGCTAAAAACTTCAGACTCACTGAAAAGCAGGAAAGAGAAGCTAAGCACAAGGCTCTCCCCTAAAATTTGGGAAACTACACACTAGGAACTTGGTGAATAACTCTCCCATGAACTTGGTAGGCAGACCCTGTAGATCAAATGACTGGCTCCAAGAGCCTGTGTTTATTAGCTGACTCTCAAGTAAGAATCCACTTCCCATGGGCAGCTACACAAAGACTTAAGTTAAGATCACAGAACGCCATCCCCTTGCTATATAACCTTAGGCACTGACCTTCCCTAAGCACTAGTTTCTTTAACTGTATCAATTTGCAGGATTGCCAAACATTTATATGAAATTTGTGGTCCACAGATGTGTAACTAGTAAATATATGATAAATAAAAATGGCAAAAAGAAAGAAAATTATCAACTCTGAAGGGTTTAAGATTATGTATATGTAGTAAAGGTCCAAATAAATCCTTCAGTACTCACCTGGATTCTAGAGTGAAGACATGCATCTACATACATATGTGTGCTTATGCTCCCCCTACATATATACACACACATGTGCACATACACACATACACACACAGATTTGGCCATGCATATCCATCAGTCCCATGGCTGCAAAATAGAACACAGCCTACTCTACCCCAACCACCTAATGCCTCTGAGCTAATTCTGATTTCTCCAGCTAATATCCCCTCAAATCCTCAAGCCAGCCCCGTGTTTCCATAACTGGAGGGTACCAAGTCTACCATGGCCTCTGCAAGGGGCTTAAAGGTGCAAGTGAGCCAAGTTTTGTCTCAGAGCCTTGGCGGCATCGAGAGCAATATAAATAGAGCTCATTAGTTGCAGACACAAAGTGTGCATATAGGGAATTGTCCCTAAAACAAAATCAGAGTGCATCCATGCTAAAAGGCAGGAACCACGTATATCCACCCCAAGGCCTTCTATAGACAATAGCAGGCCCAGAGAGAGGACTGCTGATTCTTTCTCCAGTTTCTGATTACATCTGGAACAGGGAACTAGCTGGAAGACAGCACAGACAGAGCTGTAGCGAAACCCAAGCAATGCTGTTGGACTGGGGAAAGTTCTAGAACCTACGCCAAGAGCTTGAAAGTGTTTTCCCTAATGCACATGAGTTCTGGGCCGGGAGAGAAGGTAGTGTGTTCCATACAAGTCCCAGGGTTCATCTTCCCTGCTGGGACACTGAAACATGCACTTTGAGGTTGAGAGGGAGGACGGTCAACAAGTTCTCACTCCAGAAATGGTTAGTTCCTAGGGAACCATAAGGCAGGCTTGATTTAGTCCTCATGACTGTCCATAGAAATGGACACAGCCATGCCAAGCGATGGAAGAGGGGACAGACAAGCAAGGGGCACCAAGGATCCGACTTGTCACATGTGAGTCGGGTGGCCCCAGCTGAAGGCCAAGTTGTTGAAGCCTCCACTGCATGCTGCAGCATCTCCTCTCATTCTTGCTTTGGAAGAAGGCGTGATATTTACTTGCTTCGGTCATTTATGGGAATATTATTTTCACACCATGATATGTTCTCTTTCTTATTCTTCCACGTTTTTCTAGGCTGAAGGCAGAGCCAAACACTCCGATGCTCCAGAAGGAAGCAAAGGAGAGGGAGTGAAGGAGGGAAAGAGGGAGGAAGAGAGAGGAGGAGGAAAGGGGGGAAGGAGAGGGTAAGAAGGGATGGAACAGGAAACACCCCCCACCCCCTTGACTCCCGGCGCCTCTTCGTTATGTTCTAGGTTCAGCTCCACACAAAAGCCATCATCAATTGTGCACAGCTTTCAGCTTTGGTTAAATGCTTTTGTGTTCTTTGAACCCTCTGATAGCCCTGTAAAGGGAAAAGGGATCCTACTTCATGACCGTTGTCACGAGTGGATCATCTCTGGAGGCTTGCCAAGTCCTAACAGCTACAAAGGCTGTGAAGTGTGAACCTGGCCATAGCCTGGACCTCCGGAGGTCTGATTCCACCCATCTCCTCGAATAATAAAAGAGCTGCGGGCCGTGGATGAGTGGTGGTCGGGCTGTGCACAACAAGGAAGGACTTGGCTCTGTGTGGCCTGCCAAGCTCCGCTCCCACAGTCAGGGCAGTGGCAGTGACTAGTTCTTAAAGTACACAGGCAGCATGACAGCCACCCGGAGCTGTGCAGCTGGAGAGGTCTGGGAGCCTCCTGGTGACATCATCGAGGCTGCATCCATCCCCCCAAGGCCTGCCGGAGCACAGACAGAGGTGCCCACCCTGTGAGCTGAGAGCTGAGACCTCTGAGTCTCATCAAGGGTCACGGCAGCCACATGGCATCCCAAGGCCACAGCAAAGAAGAAGCCAGGTTAAGCCTCCCGTCTGCCCCGTCCTGTGAACTTTCCATAACTTCTCAGCACCATCAATTAGGACTCCGGTTGGGTCTGATCAAACCTGAACCCTATTCAGAAAGCTGGAGGATATTGGTGCAAGGGGCTCGTACAGGTGGGAACCACCCCAGGTCCCTAGGAGAGGAAACACAGCACCCCGTACCTCAGCAGCACTCTAATACATCTGGACTTTCTCCTTCATTCCCTGGAGCTGTGCTAGTTGATGAGCAGTGGAGCCCAGCCAGAGCATTTTCAGAACTGTTAGCTATTATGTCCTAAAAAGTAATAAATTGCACGTTGTGATCTGCTTCTTTCTTTCAAAGCAACTGGAGAGCTAAAACCCCAGGCTCTTTCTAGGGCACACATTGCCTGTTCACCAAAAGGGGGGGTCTATATCCCCAGATACCCCACTTTCTTTCAATTCCTCACTCAGCAGCAGATGAGAGTCCTCTTGGCCCCATGACACTGTAACACCCGTATGGGCTTCTCAAAGTGCTGTTGGCAGAGTGAACTGAGGTCCCAGCCATAGGCAACCCTCTCCTCAAGCCACTGTCTCTGTATAGATTATTTCAGATGATAAAGCACACTGACCCAACAAGTTCAAAGCCACAAATAACAGGCTGTCCGGTGAGTAGGGAAGTCCCCATTGTGTTAGCTAGAGAAGTGAGCAATGGAACGCCTTCTGCTCACCATATGTCCTCTGCTTTCTACTCTTTTCCCTTCCACATCTACCTGTCCATTGGCCCTCTTTTCCCATCACCTCCTCCTTTCTCTCCCCTCTTCTCTCTTCTCCTACCCCTTCCCCTTCTCCCCTCCCATATCTCCCTATTACCCCTCTCCTTTCCAGGTTTCATGTGCCCCTCCTCCAGCCCCAATGCATATCTCTCTGCCTTTCCTTCTTCACTTTAGAACCATTGGGGCAACTCTGTAGCAAACAAAGTTTGTGACACCCCCCCCACACACACACACACACATTAGAGCTGGGACATCTTCAGCGATGCTGTTTAAAACCCATTACTTACTGTTTGGCTGGGGTCACAGTTTTAGTCAAGATGTAAAGAGCTGACCACTAGCTGATAGATACACAATTTCAGACCCAGAAATAGAAATCCTGGGCCCAACATGCCTAGGATATTAGTGTATTAAAAAGCATTAGAAGGGCTGATGACTATAGGTCAGTGTAGAGATCTTGCCCAGCAAGTTCAGTGTAAGCTCCCAGTTTAGTTGCCAAGCCTGAAAACAAACAGAAACACAGAAAAGGGTTTGAGAGATTGCTCCTTAAGTAAGAACTCTCACTGTGACTGTAAGAGGACCTGAGTTCAAATCCTTAGCATCAAGCCTGTAACTCCAGTGTTAAGGGCTTAGAAGGGTAACCCTAGGAGCTTGCGTCTAACTGGAACAGCAAACTCAAGGCTCCGTGATTATCCTAGTCAGGGTTTCTATTGCTGGGATAAACACTATGACTAAGGCAAGTTGGGAAGGAAAACATTCATTTGGCTTACACTTCCACATCACAGTGCATTATTAAAGGAATTCAGGACAGGAACTCAAACGTGAAGGCAGGAGCTGATGCAGAGGTCATGGAGGAAAAGTGCTTTCTGGCTTGCTCTTCATGCCTTGATCAACTTGCTTTCTTATAGAACCCAGGACCACCAGCCTAGGGGTAGCACCACCTACAATGGGCTGTGCCCTCTGAATCAATAACTAATTAAGAAAATGCTCCATAGTCTTGCCCACAACCTGATCTTACAGAGGCATTTTCTTGACTGAGGTTCCCTCTCAGCTGACTTTAGCTTGTATCAAGTTGACATAAAACTTGCCAGAACAGTGATACACACTCTCAAAAATGGATGAAAACTATAGAAGAAGACATAACATACATACGCCTATGGCCTCTGCATATACATACAACATACATACATACATAATACATACATACAACATACATACGTACATAATACATACATACATACATACATACATACATACATACAATCAAATCACAAGGCATGGGCAGTTCTGTATACAATATCCAGTAGAATTAACCGGAAATTGGAAAACTGACACGTCACTAGCTCTATGATCTTGCAGAAATGTGTTCTATGTAGGCCTCCATTCCCAACAATCTGAGAGGTTCCGAAGCCTTGTCCTGCCCCTCCAGGAAGAATTTAAGGTCACTCACAAGAGAGCCGTTGACGACAGTACACTCAAGAGCAGTAGCATTGTGGGGTACATATCCCTGGCATGGTGTAAGAGGAGTGAACAGAGGTAGGGGGTGTCCAACATGAGCTCAGTCATCAGCTGCTTCAAGGAAGCTCCCCTTGAAGTTGGGTGCCTGCACCTGGGAGACTGTAGGGGTTTGGGGGGACAGTAGGCAGAGAGGCAGGGGACACTCTAGACAGAGAGGGCTCAGCTATGTCACAGTAGCCTTGTCTTTCAGAAACTTGTCCCAAATTGAGGTAAGGACATTTGTAATCCCAGGGGTTGGGGGGGTGGGGCGACCATTAACAAATGCAAGTGCCTCAAGAAAGGGAGAAGCTGTGAGAAGTGGCTGTGTTCCTGAAAGGGGGACTAAGAGTAAAGGGCTGTCTGTTGGCAGCCCTCTCAGCACCTAGAGGAATAATTCTTTTGATGTAGAGAAGTGGTCTAGGTCATGTTTCCAATGTCCCCTGCCTTGTCCTTATACTGTCATAAATATAGTATTTTATTTCCTCATGCAGTTAGGGAATAAAAGCATGGGAAATGTGGGGAAATTATTTCTACCTTTAAAAAAAAATGTAAGTACTGATGAGCTGTTCCCAAGACATCAGAGGCAGGCGTTACACGCAGAAGTTGAAGGAGACCAACAGTGGCGTCCCAGTGAGCTCCTAGACTTGCACTTTAGGTCTCCCCCTACTGGCCAATTCAAGATTTTGCCTCTTGGATTTGTTATCTCATTGTCCCTATACTTCAATATAGTCTATGCTTCTGTCCCCTCAGAAACACTCAGGACTCCTCTTGCGGGTCTGGCTCCCCATCCTCACCGGAAGGCTCTCTCTCCACATCTCCTCTTCCCTTCTACCTCATGACACTACACTTCTCAACTTGCGATTTGTAACCCCTTTAGGGGTGAATAACACGTTTCATGGCTGTATATTCAGATAGCCTGTATATCAGATATTTATATTACAATTCATAACAGTAGCAAAATTACAGTTATGAAGTAGAAACAGGAGAAATTTTATGGTTGTGGAATCACCACCGAGGAACTGTCCGAAGGCTATAAGAACCACTGCTCTAGACCGTTGCACACTGCAGCACAGCACTGTGCCCAGCTCTAGAGTACTTTGCCAAATCTTCTGCATGATGGGCTTCTACAGTCTTTGAGTCATGGACCAAAGTCCCATCTACTAGGCTTCTTCTGAGTCTTCCATGCACTTTACTTATAGCATTTAGAGGAACACACAACCAGCTTATCCACATAAATATAGAGAAAAGTCAGATATAGCAATAAAAAATGGATTGGGTTCCGAAGACATTTGTCCTTATTTTAAACCTCTTGTCCCTGACTTAAAGCTTTTGAGTGAAGTCTGTTAAGGAGTTCCTTACTTACTAGATCACAACATAGTCTACTTCAAAAGATTCTTGTGACGATAGCATGTGAAGACAGTGACACATGTAGACTGAGTGTCCCGCGTGGGGCCAATGCTCTAGATGTGGTGGGAGCTGCTGGAGGCAGCCCCCAGTTCTGCATTCTCTTCTCTGAGACACTCCCTAATTGGACTGTAAGTTCCCTGAGGGTAGGGTTTATGGCTCCTTCTTCACAATTGCTTCCTAATACATGGCTCAGAGCCTGAGTAAATATTTTTAAAGAAATTAAAATAAGTATCATGACATTATTGAACGAAATGGACTTGAACCGAATCCTTTATGGTTCCCCCCCCCCCCATGCAGAGGACATATCTCATTTATTTTCGAAAAGAGAAAATTAGAAATTCCATTATATGGTGATCAGAGCTGTGGTCTTGGCAGCTGAGGAAAGATGAGGTGGCCTGCCGTGCACGATGAGTCACATGCACCTCTTCCTCCATCTTCCGGGCAGCTGCCCCCACAGGGCTGCCGCCATGCTGGACAGTTCAGACTAAACACATATACATCACTGTCTCCTTAACACACTGCATCACATCTGCACAAACTCTGCAATGGGCTCCTGAGGACAGTAAAGGAGACCGAGACCACCTTGAAGTTGTTAATGTTCGTACCTGTCATCTTGCTGTCACCCTTCCTAGAGCAGGCTCAGGGTCAGTCCATGAGGCAATGGCTGTATGGCAAACCATTCTTCATGTCCTGGGCCTTGGATAGCTCACTAGGTTCTGCTCTTGTGAAGAAGAGAGACTGTGTGCTTGACACAAATTCCACTGATGAGAGTCACCTCTTGGCTCTTAATTGTTCCTCATGAGAACATTCATGATACAATGACATGCACTTGGAGGAACTCCTGCGCAGATAGTCACTTACTTGGATGAAAAAAGGGAAAACAACTTCATCTGTCCTGGAAGGTTGACAAAGAGTATCAAGAGTTGTATTCTTCTCTTTACTTGATGTTGAATAAATATTTATTAAAGGTGTACCATGTAGTGTCCAGAATACTGGGCACAAGGAAATGAGAGGTCAGCTCAGGCTGCGTAAGCTTAGAGATAACTGAACAACAGGCTCACTATATGCGCAAAGCAGGCTCCCATTGCAGACTTAGGAATGGTCCAGAGAAAATAGGGATGTGAAGGAAGGGATTGCCTGGAATGTACTCATGTGAGTACTGGCTGAGGAGGAAAAGAGTCAGAGGAAGACTCAGAAAGAAAACAGAAGTAATAAAGTGCACTGCCCGTCACAGCAAGGCAGCACAGGAAGCTGTCCCTAGAAGGTGTAGAAACAGAGATTGCACGCTGGACACCCAGAACGTTTTCTGAAAGCATTCAAGTTCCAACAGAGTCACTTCAAAATCCCCAGTCAAGCTAAGTGTCTTCTGTGGTGGGATCCCATCTCCACGTTCAGTAAATGGAAGTTGTCTCTCAGTTCCAAATCCCGAGCTAGCCTAAGAGCTGACGCCGATTAGCTGTGTCAGGTTTTAATACAGCTGTCTTTCAAAGCTTTCCCAAGCCTAACAAAGAAAGAAATAGAAAAACAAAAACAAATACAACACGCAAAAATCCAAGCCTGTTGAGATGGCTAATTTTGTGTGAGAACTTGGTTGGGGCAGGATGCCAGTTTCCTGGTCAAGCACTAGCATGAATGTGTACTATGAAGATGTCTTAGAGATGTAATAACTATTTATTAAATGCTTTCTCAGGTAACAATAGTAAGGCATATTCCCTCTACAGGCCTCATTCAGTCAGTTGATGATCTTAGCACAGATCTGATGGTACTCCAGAGAGAGAATTCTGCTATGTTACTTTAACATAGGAACTTTGCCTAGGTTTCTGACCTGCTGTTTTGCCTATCAGATTTGAGATCCATGTCTACTCTATAATTCTTACCTGATTTTTCAGCCACCTGACAGACTTGCTAGCCTCTGTCATGACATGAGCCAGTTCTATAAAGCAAAGCTTTCTTCTAGGCAGACAGACCCATAATAGATGTGGATAGACAACAGACAGAAGATAGAAGATAGCTAGATAAACTATGGATAGAAGATAATAAATAGATGATAGATAGATAGATACATAGATAGATAGATAGATAGATAGATAGATAGATAGATAGATAGATAGATAGATAGATAGATAAATAGGTAGGTAAGTAGATAGAGTACATTGAGGAAAGATGAGTAGATAGATGATAAATATAGATATAGATAATGGTTGGTAGGTATATAGATAATAGATAACAAGATATAAAATATGTATGCATGTTTCTATAAGTTCACATATTCATATGCACACATGTAGCCAGGAGGGCCCTGGCTGATACAACTAGAATTCATAAAATCTACTCCAGCCTCCTCTCTCTTTTCATTTAGTCATTTCCTCACCAACAGAACATGATTGATCACTCTCACTTTGAAGGTGAACTGAGTGTGAACATATTCCACCCATGACCAGCACGCAGCCAGTGTCTCGACATTATTCTTTTCCTCCTCCCTTTGATTGATTGATAGGACAGACACAAGGCCAGAGAAGAGGCATTTTTCTGCTGACACAAGCTGCCTTCGGTGAAATCTGATCTATAATGAATAGTGCTAAACAAATGACATAGAATTTACTCTTGGAGCACTATTGCCAGTGTGACAGATGACTGCTCCGAAGGCAACTGCTCAAGAGTTCACCTTAGAGAAAAATGTCCAGGTTCCGTTTTATGTGTGTAGAAAGTAAATTCTAGACAAGGGTGGAGACATTTCAAGGGGGAGAGAACTTAGCCAAGGAATTAAACATGTCAGGAGCCTCAAAAGGAAAATATCATCGAAGTGGAAGGTGAAAGGGGCATATGTGGACAGTTTGACAAGTGACACAACAGGAGGAAAGGTTGAATGGATGTCACTGTTCTCCACAATAAGAGACATGGGCTGCTCTCAATAACTCACATGGTGGTAGGGGACAAACAGAAGCCCAGTTCTAACTCTGTTATCACAACTGGCTTAAATTGTTATCCCTTGCTTAACTGAGCACATCACAGACACACAGAGAGAGGCAAAGCAGGCAGGCTCTTTTGATGGAATCTTTAGAGGTAATTTCTCATGTTTCTGTCATCAAAATTCCCAACATCAGCGTTATCCCAATATTAGACAGAAAGTGGGTAAGATAATGTCACACAGCACACAGCAGAAGCGCCAAAGCCTATAAGCTCCCAACCACAGCCTTTGTAAACAACTAAGAGGAGTGTTTTGGTATGGGTGGCAAAGAGGCACACCAATACTTGACTGATCAGTTGAGGGTGCTAAGTTGAAGTGTAGGGGGCCAAATGCATCTCACCATGAAAAGTGTTATTATTGATTGATTATGTCTGTTCAGAGAGCCAGGGAGCTTACAAGTGGACCAGAAATTGTCAATCCTAATGTGGTACAATATTTCTAACAACTTACTTTCCATTTACTCCACAGGTCAGCACAGAACCACCCAAGGGACAAATCAGGCCCTTTGTCTATTTTTATAAGTAAAGTTTTATTGAAACACAGCCCTTGTCATTTGCTTACATATTGTTCATGGTTAGTTTTTCTCTATCACCACAAAACTGAATAGTTGCAGCAATGACCATGTTGTCCACAAACCCTTAACCAAGCCTTTTCAGAAACAGCTGTTCTAGAGAGACCAAATGAAATCAATTCCAGTCAAGTAATGAGGCACTCATTCAATTCTCATTTATTATATGTTTATTATTTATCTATTATGTGCCAGGTACTGTATAGCTAGTTTTATATATAAGGTGTGTGTGCCTATGTGCCTATTCATGTCACTGTAAAGCCATATCCCCCTCATAGTCACATGACTGCCAGAGGCAATTTGGGCTATATTTTTCCTTGCTCATATCCAGCAGGAAAGAAAGAAAATATGTCTCTCCTAAGTCTAATTAAGCCACTTGGGTCACAAGCTTAATCCCAGATTAATGGTATCTGCTGCGATTATACCATGCCAAAGCTGTTTGGTCAAGCCTCTCCTAAACTGGAGATGGCAGTAACTTTCTCTGAGTTATACGGCCACCAATGCCTACACAATGGCCACTAAATCCTGCATAAAGGTTGTGGTCTTGAATTAGAAGAAATCACAGGAATATAAAGAGAAAATTGTAGAGACAGAATGTTCTGTAACAGAAACACCAGGGAAAGCACTAGAGAATAAAGTCCAACTTAAACTTCTGGCTTGAGTGACTGAGACCTTACCAATAAGGTCTATGTGTGATTGGTAGTTGGGAACTCTACATTAGTCAACCTCAGTTCTATCAGATTCTCTGAATCACTACAAATCTTTTAAAAAGCCCTCTACCTGGGCTCCTCCCCATGGAAGCCCAAATCTCTGGAACAATGCTTCCCTTCGTGAGTCTTGGGAATTCCCCCAGGGGATTCTGATTTACAGCCTGGATTGAGAATTGTTGCTCCAAAGCATTTTAACAGTATGACCAAGAGAACTCACCCACAGCCTCGTGTTAGATATTAAACTGAATCCTTCCCAGTGTCACACTCACCCTGCTGCCCTTCCTTTCCAGTAAGTTGTACTTTGGTATCCATGGGTTCCAAGAAACTAAGTTATGTGACTACAGCTCAGTATTGGTGGGAAATAACCTAACCAAATAAAATCCACAGGAGTACAGAAACGTTGGGGAACAAGGAGGATCAGTACCTTTTCCCCGTGTGTGGTATCATGAAGAGGAGACTGTGGAATCTGGTATAACAGGCTCCACTTTCTGGCTCTAACATTGCAAGGTTTGGGGGCACCCTTTACATGGATATATGTGTCTTTTTAAGATCCTCTGTGAAGTGCAGGGAAGAGCATCCACCTCACACAGGAATGGAGGAGTTAACTATGAACATAGGGAAAACGGTGGAAAACAAGAGCGGTGCTGGAACATGTTAGCACCTTTTCAGCACTGGGGACTGATTAAACTCAGAGTCTGGCTGAGGAATCACTCTGCAACTAGAGGCTCTGCCAGAGGGTCTCTGAGGACCAGCGGCTTGTGAATTCACTGCATGATGAGTTATTATGGGTTTGATTCTGGTTCTCATAACACATTGAGATCTATCTGAGAAGATTGATCCCAGAAGAGAGACCTATCCAGAATTAGAGGCTTTTATGAATCTTCTGAAAGCCTAGAAATGTGGCTTGTCATCAGGCTCCACAGCCTTCAAGATCATTCATGTGCAAGCTGACCATCATGTTCCCTCTCTATGAGTTTGGGACAGTGAGTCACTGTGTCCCTACAGTCCCTTTGGGAGATAAGTGATGGGCTCTCATCTGGAACCTCTATCTCATAGTCCTCCATTTCTCTGTGGTGTCTGATCATCATGAGCAGAAGACAGGAGTCATGAGGAGCTAACACAAGTGTGTAAGTGTGAAGAGCTCACTTGTTCCTTCAACACCAATCACCGAGAGCTATCACACAGCCATGAATGGCCTTGCCTGATGACATCAAAGGTGATGAGGGCCTGAGATCCCCAGACCTAACTTAAAATCATCTATCAGCAAGGTCACAGCTTGAGTGACTTGTGAGAGACCACAGTAATATCTTGCCCACATTTCTCAGGCAGAAAAAAAAATAGGTTTCCCCCTCAAGGAGTAGGAGAAAAAAAAACATAGTAGAACAAAATAAAATGAAAAAAAAGCAAAACTAAAGAAATGGTCTCCAAGTATGGTGTGAGGCCAGGAGTATCCAAAAGCAGTGAAGACAAACAGACTTGGTACTTTGTGTATGTCACCTGTGGAGATCACATACAGATGTGTCACAATCAATTTAGCTCCATTTGACATCGGAGTACTGGCCCATGTCTCAGTTTCTATTCCTGTCTCGTAGGCTGGGGGTCTTGAATTATTCTAGGTTGGTCAATAATAATGACAATCTATTAGCCAGCTACTGCATTCCAGTCTGTTTAAAATATCTTACAAGCTCTCTTGATGAACACTGTCACGCTGCTGTGAAAGAGAGCTAGCCTAGGGCACCAATGAGAACCCTGAGGCCCCAAGTGGAGGCTCCTCCATCAGATTTCACATACTAAGAGTCAAGTGAGGACTAAAATCTGCTCACTCCAAGTTGCATTTTTTGCCCCCCAAACTCTGATTTCCCAGGGCTTTAACTTTTCTGAACTCAAAATAGGAAAACACAGTGCTTAAACTTAAAGTTTCTTGACTTCTGGTCCTTCATAAAGTCATGTTTTTGTCTTAACATGAGCCATGGAATAAGAAACAAGATCAAATGACCAATGAGGTTGAACTGAGCTCCTTGGGGTCTTGGCCATTCTGATATGCAAAGAAACTGACAAGATTTCAAAGACAAAAAGGTGCCAGGTTAGCCTGTGCCTGTCAGTTTATTGACCACACCTCCACTGGGCACCCCAACTCTGTGAATTAGATGAATTCTCTATTTTATAGGAAATGGAGACCCACAGCTTAGAATGATCTAACCAAGGTCACTTAGCAAGGATATGACAAGGGTTGGACTAGAACAATAATTTGTCTTTCTTATTAGGCTGAAATTCTTTGAGGTCAAGAGCATATTTTGATATATTTGTTTTCCTGGCACTTGTCACAATGCCTGGAATAGACAGAGCCTTAATAATTCGAAGATCATGTTCCTCTTCAAGACTAATAATAACTGTTCAAGTATGTGTTTGGCATCAAAATGAATGCTGTATTTTGCATTATTTCTCACTGTTCAAAGTGAATCTAAGAAATAAGTGTTAGATGTCCTTTGTACCTGTGTGTGATGGAATGTGTTGTACATGTGTGTGGTCCATGCTTGTGGGTGCCAGTGCATGTGGAGACTAGAGGAGGGTATTGGGTATCTTCCCCATCACTCCATGCCCTGCTGCCTTGAAACACTGTCTCACTAAACTAGAGTCTAGCTATCTTAGTGAGACTGACTGGCCAGAGTTTTCTGAGACCCTACTTGTGACATCCCCTAGTATAGTGTTTGTTACATGTGTGTGCAGCCATGCCCAGATTTTTACATGGGTACTGGAGATTCAAACTCAGGTTCCCACACTTGTAGAGCAAGTGCTTTTATCCACTAAGCTATCCTTCTGCCCCTTATTTGTACTCTGAAGATAGAAAAACCTAAGTGGAGAGACTAAGGTTGTTATTAGTACCTGGTAAACAGAGAATTTAAGTTGAGACCCCAACACTGTATGATACCCAAGAATCCAATGTCAGGGACCTCCTAAGATACATGCCCCAGGTAGAATCATCAGTGCTGTGGTGAGCATCCTTCTGCCAGACAATAGGAGTAATTGGGGATTCCAGATCAGAACCATGTTTTTCAGAATTTTCCCAGTGTTCTGGGTGCTCCCAGAGTCTGAACCAAGAATTATTTGAGCTCAGTGTTCATTATGAACTATGTTTGTTTCTGATGCATACTAGGAGCCAGCTGGCTGCTGCCATGGCTCAGATGTCACCTGGTACTTTCTTGTGTTCTAGGTGAATAAATCACACACACACAGTGAAGCCAGACCATGCCTGTCTGCGTCTGTATCTGATAAGAGGCTCACAGCAACAGCTGAGCTGTGTTCCATTTTCTGCATTGCTGGCTGTGGGAAGGGTGATAAGAATCATCAGATTTCAAAATGGGAAAGCCCATCCAATCTCTTGCTTTACTGGTCATGGGACCTGCAGCCTTGGGCTAGCATACTGGGTTGCAAGACGTGGCAATCCATTGAATTTAATAGAGGACAGTATATTGTAAGTCCAGAAGAGTACTGTTGAGAATTTACAGGAAGGAAAACTAGAGCACAAAAGAATTGAGAAGTCTTCCCTTTTGTGGTAGATACAAAGGTGCATCACACAGACCCCATTCCAAGAAACCTTACAACAGCCATGCATCCCCTAAAGATTTCAACAAACGAAGTTATTCAATTTCTTGTGCACATGTGGCTCAGTATTTAATGTTCAAGGCAAAGCCTGGAGAACGGCCTAGATTGGTGGAGACACCATTTGGGATGATAGTGAAGATGTGGAGAGCTAATCCATCAGAAGTGAGAGGTGACTGGCTCTTGGATTCTATGGGCCTTCCTTATACATCTGTAGGAGGGAGACAATGGGTAAATGGATAGAGGTGCTCATGAGCCATGCTGATACCCAACTTCTTGAGTCTTCTGAGTGAGGATGGCAAATGTGCTCCTGAGCCCCTCAGGAGCCTGGGCACTCTGTAAGGTTGTGGAATCCAGGCCCACCTCTGGCCATACCAGAATGGTCTCACTATTGACTTCACTCTATGGTACATCCTCTGTTATGACAAATGTCTTTATGTGAAGAAAAAAAAAGTCCTCCCATTAATCAGAGGCTAGATGAATCCCATCCAAGTTAGCCTCAACCAATTTGCCCAAAGCTCTGGAATTCTTTTGTTATGAGCCTCATTAGTACTGGAAATACTGTGCATAGATGCTAATGGCTCATAGAAAAGGACAACAAGGGTAGTGCAGAGATCATTTCCTCTGCCAACAGGAAACCTGTGGGCACACACCAGGGTCCATCCCAACAGTTGGCTCTTAGACAGATAACGACTCTTTCTGAACATGCCTTTCTCTATTGCAGAAAGGTTATATAGGCTCCTGCATACTGCAGGATGGGCTCGTGAGGATCAAAGACCAAAGAGGTGAGCCCTCAGAATTCTATTAAGCCCCTTGAGTAAGACAAGGGTGTCTTTGATGGCTCATGTCTACAGAGTGCTTGAAAAGCTGCAAAGCGTGTTATTAGGAACACACATTCACATCAATTATTTCAGGCTTCCCCAACAGCCCTGCAAGAAGATAGGGCAAAGCTTACTATCCCTTGACCCCTTAATCTGCTGCTCTCGGATGGTACTTAGAACATTAAATCTCAACTTTGTACCTTAGTTATTTACGTACATCTCTAATCTCCCTACACTGAACAGATACCAGAGCAAGCACTACACAGGGTCCTGTCATCTTTGCATCACCACCCCATTCCATTTTCTGCTTTATAAGGGCTAGACCTCAGCAACCAGCACAAGAAATAAATAGAGGAGGACTTGGATGGAGAGAAGATGATGGAAAGTATATGACTGAGCCTCTGTCCTGATTAATTCTCAGGATAGAAGTTAAACTTTTCTCTAGGATATCCACTGGATATTAAGGACCAATTAAACTTAAATTAATTAAAATTACATAAAACTAAAAGTTTCTCCTTTTCATTAACCACTATCAAGTACATTTGAACTCACAGGTGGCTAATGTCTACTGGATTGCAAAGCACAGACAGGACCCATTCCCCTCACTGTAGAGTGCTCTACTGGATAGTGCTGGTATCAGAGTAGGGGCCTCTAGTAAGACAAAGTCAGGTTCCCACCCTGCCTCAGAGATTCGTGCAACTCATCCCTACACCCAGTACCCATACATATAATATTAGAACATTCACAGAGATTTATACCCATAGCTCATTCACATGGCCTCTACATAGATACATCCATGTGGTTTAGCAAAGCCCTAGATGCTGATTTTTAGACCATAGAAAGTAAAGAGCCAGAACACGAGGGACCCAAGTAAATGGGGCAGACTGCCTGGTGTGCAAGCTATAACTCCACTCATCCTTCCATGTAGAAAAATCACCCCACCCATCCAGATCTCATTATTACCATCTCCTAATTAGGAAGAGATTAGTATTCACTTCTCATTATACCCCTATAGGAATAATAGAGAGAGAACCAGACTCAAGGCCTGGCATATGCATGTGGTCAAGAATATAAAAAAACAAAATAGAAAGAAATTGTTATAGAATATTTTTATCATTAATAATTTTGTGACTTTTATCTAAACATTTATGTATACTGGGAACAGGGAAACAAATCTTGAGAGCCCAAATATTGTGCTCTACACAAAACAGACAGAAAGAGTATCTCCATGCTACAAATCAAATATGTTTCTATTGTGGTTAAAAAAAAAAAAAAAAAAAAAAAAAAAAAAAAAAAAACCTCACCCTAGGAATAAGTTCCCATCTCCTCCCTGTTGTGTGAAGCCCATGAGCTCCAACTGCCTTAATCTATTTCTTTCCCTGCTGTGCTCAGGCTAATGATAGGTCATTCTAAATGTGTTAAGTTCTGTCCTTCTCAAGATCTGCCACTTGGATTTGTCTACCAAGATAAACTGACTCTGCCAGACCCTCCACAGATTTCTTTGTCTCTCTATTCACTACAACGGCTTCCCCCTGCTGCCTCCTCCTGTTTACTTGTTACCTGCTTATCTTCATAAGACTCACTGAACACTTCTTCAGACTGTGCCTACTAGTCTCCTGTCTTCTTATTCGTGAACTAATTCCCTGTTTGTTTGCTAAAGCACTAATCAATAACTAGACTATATGTCCCAAGAGTGCAGTGACATTACTCTTACCCTGTGCCTAAAGCAATGACCAGGACATCATAAATTTCTAATAAATTTCAATATTTAAACAAGATCTCTAAGGGCAATTAACTGACCTTCCCTGTTCTAATACTCATATACATAGACTTGAGCTAAATGCCCTATATCCAAATGTTTCAGCCAGTCAACATTGCCCAATTGCGAAGCATTTGGAGTATGCCCAGTATCTCACACAATGGCAGCCAGAGGAGGAGACATATTCCTTTCTTTTAAAACCTTTTCTTGTCCTTCAGTGTGCAAAGAGGCACAAAACAGGCAGCTGCTCTACACCGGCAGAGCTAAGGGATGCACAATTGTAAGAACTTAGACAAGGAATGGTATCTTCAGTTCCAGTGAGTGAAAAAATCTTCTTGTTGGAGGATAGCACATGAATGTAATCTAAAACAAACGTTGCTGCTCATTTAGTCTATAAGAGTCTCTTGACCTCTCCATGGACTCCCTGAAGCCTAGATGCATGGATTCAAAACATGTCTAGACAAGTCCCCCAACAGGGGGCACAATGGAGAGGTCTCTCATTGATCAAATGTTCTTCAAGTTCTCCTTCTGTAAATAGAAGAAGCAATCGTATGATGTGCTATACATAAATCATACATATTATATTGATACTTCGCTTTAAATATCAATTTCACCCAATCTATAGTCATCTAAGAAGGAAAATGCCTAGATCAGATTGGCCTGTGGGTGTGTCTGTGAGTGATAGAGTTGATTATAATTGGTGAATGGAGCCCACTGTGGGCTAGCTAAGCATGATCCTATAAGGAAGCTATAAGACAGTGTTTGTCCATGGTTTCTGCTTAAAGTTCCTGCTTCAGTTTTGGTCCTGACTCTCTTCAAGGATGAACTGTAACCTGTAAGATGAAACAAACCCTATACCCCTTAAGTTGCTTTTAGCTGGAGTGTTTTTATTAAAGCAGACTAAGTTTAATTAGGACATATTCCTTAGAGGGTCAATTTGATAATTAAAGTGAACTGCTTACTAAAAACCATTTAAAAATATTAAACATGAAGTTATTTTCTTAGGAGAAATAAAACTGCTAGGAAAGGTAGCCTGGGGTGATGGTATACTGAATTTTCATGCTTTAATTGGTACTTCAGCTAAATAACAAACCATTTAACCTGTTTTCAAAGACCTACACAAGAATAAAATTAAGGATGTCCTGTACAATTAATTAGTTAATTAATTAATTGATCAATTAATTGTAGGTGGGGGAACTCCTTAGTCTTTTACAAAAGATCTTCCACAAATACCACCGGATGCTAAAGAGCTACATGTAAATCATCCTGGCCCTGCACTTCTCTTCCTGGCACATGCAACTCCCTGCATCTCTAACAGATTCTAAGAATGGATTGCACACTAGGGGAGCAGGCCACTGGGGTATGATCTGAGCAGTGCTGAGGCAGGCCCACCCAAGAGGTGGAGAAGCTTCCCTGGGACCAAGAATCTTGATACCCCAGGAACCATGGGAGGAGGCAGATGTCCTCTGTACAAATTGTTCCTAGGAAGCCTGCTCAGGCTTAGAGAGCAGACAGTATTTCATTGTTAATTAACACATGCTGTACCCTGGGACTGAGGATGGACCTGTGAAGAGACACTGTGAGGCAGGAAGGAGAGGGACTGGGGACTCTGGGCAGGCCTTAGCACAGGGCTTTACTCTGTGGACCTCGGAAGATAGCTGAGCTTGAGGATGCTCAAGGCTGTTTGTGATCTGACTCTTTTCAGATTACGATTTCCAAGTTAGGACTGAAGCATTCCTCACTCACTAGCCCACCTGTGCCACTGACAATCTGTTCAACACTCTCGAGCTTTGGACTTCTTCACATGCCTAGGAGGCCCTTTCTCTCTTCTCCTCCTCACAGGATTCTCCTACTTTCTCTGCAAGACCCTTCCGTCATCCAGGTTCCTCCAAAGACTCATGAGAGAAGCAGTTGGATGCTCCCACTTCCACATGTCAGCCACCTTGAACTTCCTTCTCAAGCACACAAACAAAAACGCCTGGTTGCGACATGGTGCGCCATTTCCAGTGCTGGACTATGAGCTCCTGAGAAGCAGGCTGGGCCTTAGTTCTGGCTGTGCTGGAGTAGAGGAGGCAAGTGATCAGAGCTCCGAAGCTGCCTGTGCTGTTGTTGGATGGCTCATGTTGGAAGTTTATTCCGACGTTTACCCAAAATTAGGAGCGTCTAATGTGATCCTATAGAACAATGCTCCTTCCTTTCCAGAGAAACATGCCAACCCTTCAGATCTTCCCAGCCAGGGGGCCACGCTCCCACCCAGCTCCTCCCCACAGTGCCCCTTCTCTTCATCCCAGCTAGATTTTGTGAAGCATCGCTTTCATTTCATGGATTTTGTTATTGCTGCTAATTTATTTTGCGCTTTTTTTTTGAGAATTTTATACATGAATTTTATACATTGTATTTACATCCTTTTTATCCCTTCTTCTCCCCTGCCAACTGTGCTTATGCCCCATCTCGCTCTCAAATTATTGGTGTCTTCTTAACTACACACATACACACACACACACATACACACAAAATAATTAAAGAAAATGTAAGATGGAACATGACTAATGCAAGTTCTGGTAGATAGTATGTCCTTAAATAAATGTTTTCTCATACATTTAAATCAGTGAATGAGTAAATGGGAGCTTTGTGTCTCATCGGTTGAGTAACACTACAGCGATCTCTTCTCCTAGGCAGGGGTCTATCGGTGGTATGTCTATGTTACTACAAGATTAGAACTTCATACATAGTGCTGAATAGATAAAACATATATTTCTCTGCCCTAATAGCTCCTGAGTCATTGAACTGAAAATGAAAAAAACAAATGTAATAAATAAGAGTGAACTTGCAAGTCCTTTACCCAAGTTCATCAGAGTAGAGAAACTGATAGGAACCCACAAGAATAAGGAAGTGGGGGGGGGCTTTAAGTAAGGAATGCTGAGTCCTAACTTGGAAATGACGATCTGAAAAGAAAACAGCCTTGAATATCCTCAAACTCATCGATGACTAGAGGTCCCAGTGGCAAGGAGTTGAGGGAAGGACAGGGAATAGGAAATAAAGAGGACAAAAAAAAAAAAAAAAGATGGAACAAGGGGGTCTTTACAGAAGCTGATGGCTTACACTAAGCGAGTTTGTAAGGAGGACAACATCTCATATACTATTTGCAGGGAGGAAATGGGCAATGATCAGCAGAAAAACAAACCAGAAATTCAGAAAAGAAAAAACCCCACAAGATACCTCAGCCACAGCTGCCTTAGGACTGAGAGCCACAGCCCTAGGGGGAAGGCTAGGTTCCCAGGAATGGAAAATTAATCTTCTCCAAGGCCCTGACCCCAGCCCCAGTCCCAGCCTTGCCAAGTCTCTTCCGAGCAAGGACACAGAACTGGCATTACCATTGTCCTTCTATCAGGGCCTCTGGGAAAGCCTTGGATTAGTTGGCTCCTAGCAAGCAGTGTGTGAGTGTGTGTGTGTGTGTGTGTGTGTGTGTGTGTGTGTGTGTGTGTGTGCAGTACACATAGAAGCCAGAGGAGGGAGTCTGCTGTCCTCCTGTATCACTCTATGCCTTGCTTCTTTGAGACAAGGTCTCTTGCTGAGCCTGAAACTCACAGATTTTTGTAGGAGTTTTTCTCAGCTATGCTGGCAGGCAGCAAAGCACAGAGTTCTTACGGTGGGGATCCTCCTCAGAGTTGGAATTACAGCATCTGTGGGAATGCGCATGGCTTTTACTTAGGTTCTGACATCCAAGTCTGGTCCCCAGGTTTGCTTAGCAAGTGTTCTCAATGCTGAGCCATCTCTCCATTCTTATACATAGGTGATTTTTACATAATGATTCCTTATGCTTCCTTCTATTTTATTTATGTAGTTTTCTTATTTGAATACATTGCAGATTCTCCAAGCAAGAACACTGAACACCAGGGACAGCAAGATGGCTCAGAGATTAAAGGTGCCTGCCTTGTAAGCCTAATAACTTGAGTTTGAATTCAATTCCTGGCACTCACATAATCGTGGAAGGAGAGAATTCACTCCTCTGACTTCTACATGTGCATCTACACAAACACATTATGTGCACATACAGACATCATAATCCATTTTTTAAAAAAAGAATACTAAGCACTGAATGCAACATCGTCAAAATTAAATCATAAAAACATTTCACATCTACTTTCTGATTGGTATATAATCACATACATGCAAACATACACACATATATACTAAATCAGAAATGCATACATTTTATTATATTCCATATACACAAATATTATATATAATCCATATGTAATGGTATACCATATTTATTCTAATTGGTATATACACTAAGTAGAAAATTCATAGGTTCCATAGGTGATAATAAATATATTATATACTTTCCATGGGTTTATAAAAAATTAATTAACATATAAAGTTTATGTTCAATACAATCAAGGTTATTTCTTGCCATATAATATGCCCCTGCTAAAGAGTTGAACTGCAGAAATCATATGGCCACAGTATTCAAGGGACTGAAGTTTAGTTTGTTGTTTGCACTGTCTCCTCTATTCAGCATTATGTTAGAAGATTCTCAATAATGCAAAACTTTAAGAGAAAAAAGGCATAAAAATGGCAAAGAGATAAATAGACTTTTATACAACCTAATAAGTATATAGACAATCCAATCAAGCATATGGAAAACTGTTAGGATAAATAGATCACAATACCAATATACAATAAAATTATTTTATAACTATTACTTAAGAAAAATCAAATACATATGAACTACTTGAATAAAAGAATTACAAGACTCATTTGTCATCAGAAAACCCTAAAATATTACTGAGAGAAATTAATTAAAGTCTGGCATAATTTCAAATACAGACAACATCCACAAATCAGAGAACTTGACACTGTAACTTTGCCAGTTCTTTGCCAGCTGGTTTCCATATCCAGTGCAGCATTAATCACATGCCCAGTCATTTCTTTCTTGAACTATCTTAGTTTGGAAAACCATAAAACAAATATTGTATGTGAGTACTTTATTAAGGCTATATTCTCAGAAACAAACAAGTAATCTGGAAACAGATAAGCATAATATAGAAGTGGATGAAACCCAGTAAAGGTCTAATTTCAACATGGCCCTTCAAGGGAAGCATAGCTTCTGAGTGAGCATAGCTTCTGGGTAGATGAGGTGGAGCCCAGAGGGGTGGTGCACACCTGCGACCCCAACTCTCAGGATTGGAGCCCAGAGGGGTGGTGCACCCAACTCCAGAAGGCAGAGGCAGATGGATCTCTCTGAGTTCAAAGACGGCTCTATGTTCACAGAGAGTTCCAGGACAGCAAGGATGATATGGTGAGACCTTTGTCTCAAAATCAATTAATCCATCAGTAAGTCAATCAATCAAACAACAACAAATCCACCAAAGAGAAATTTTGCAGCCATATCAGCTAGTCACTATTGAGCTTGGCCCCAGGAGGACCAAAGCCCTGAGACATTTCCACTTGCTCAGATGTTCTGGCTTTCTGGGGGGTCCCACAAGAAAGATTACAGGAGTCAGGTGAGGGAAGCAAACACATGAAAAGGCGGGCAGGGGTGGGGAACAGACAAACCTGGCTAGAGGCCCTTGTTTTGTGGAATCTGTAAGATGATTCTACATTTTCTATGGAAATGCAGTGTACTGACCCAGCAACTGTAAACTGAAGAGAGAATAGAGTACAAGAAACTAAGAACTTATACTATTTATTAATCCTTATTAGGTAAAGCAAGTGTACTGATGGTAGGGTAGGCAACCAAGCAATGGAATAAAATAAAATTCCAAGGATGGATGCACACATAAAAGGTCACATGATAAAACCTAGTTCTCACAGTACAGTAGAGAATGGATTGGTGCTGAAATAATTGACTCTTAATATAGGAGCAGTGAGCTGTAAGTTTGGAAATACAGAAAATTCAATTTCTGTTGAATCCTGTGGGTTCAAATATGGCAGGTAAAGATAAACAGATAAATAAAATAACAAAACGTACTGACATCATGTACATTTAGGGTGAGCAAATATCTCTAAATAAAACACACAATTAACTTCAGTAACATTAAAACTTTATGCTCATCAAAAAGGTGCCTTAGACCAGAGAATTGGCTCAGCAGTTATGTGTACTAGCTGCTCTTTCAAAGAACCCAGGTTCAATTCCCAACAGCCATACAGTGGTTCATAACTGTCTGTAACTCCAGCTCCAGGGTATCTGACACTGACTGAGGCAGGAGACACACAAGTGCTACACAGACATATATGCAGGCAAAACATCCATACCCATAAAATAAAATTAAAATCAAAATAAAACACTTAAAGATGCCTTTACATTAGTTAAAAAAAAAAAAAAAAAAAAAAAGGTGGACCAGGAAGATGGCTCAGTCAGTAAAGCACTTGGTACAAAGCCGAAGGACCTGAGTTCAGCTGCTTGGCAGTCATGTAACCCCAGAGCTTGACAGAGTGGGACATGGATGGATTCCCCAGAGCATTGGCTAGCCAGGGTGGCTAAACAGGTGAGCTCCAGTTTGAGTGAGAGATCCTATCTCAAATAAATAAATAAATAAGGTAGAGAGATAGACACAACCAACATCAAGCTCTAGCATCCGTGTGTACACTCACACACATGTGTTATGTGCAAGCTATACATTCAAACAAGTAAGAATTCACACACATGCACACAGGCGTACACATACAAGATAGTAAAAGAGTAATGAAATAATTTAAATTATACATATTCAAAAAAATTCATATTTCTACTAAAACACCTGAACTCCCAGAAATCAATAATGTCAGGGCACATAACAGAGTTTCTAATAGTCAAAATACTTAAGGAAGTATTTCATAATAGGCCAAGATAGCGAATAATCACATGTTCAATAACAGGAAATACTCATCAAAACCACAATGAGATGTTATTACATAGCCACAAAAGTTAATCAATAAAACACAAGAATTTAAAACCCTAGAGGAATAAAAAGCCTCATAATACCAAGCGTTCCAAAGTGTGTAGAGGAGCCAGGGCTTACATACCTCTGGTACCAACGTAAATGGTTCTAGCATCTCTGTAAAACGTGGAGCATCTGTCAAAGCTAAAAGATGCAGAGACCATGACCAAAACAGTTCAGCATCTAGGTAATATGAAATGAAAGACATGTTATCCAAGGATGCTCAAAGCAACTTTATCCATAATAGCTAGAATCAAGAGATGTCCCAAACACCACACACACAGAGTGAATGCAGTACAACACTGAGAAACAATACACTATTGTTCTGCCTGGTGCAAGCCTCCAAAGCTGTGATATAGCAAGACAAAGAGGCACAATGCAAGTGAGTAACAACTGAGTTATCCCATTTTAATGAGTTATACAGGTGGCCCATGAGTCAGGAGTGAGAGGATCCAGCACAGTGGGAAGCTTTATAGAGTGTGTTGTTACAGAGGGACATGAAAGCACCTCTGAGATGCTCTGAGAGAGTTATCTTAACTTATAAGTAGTTACATGGGTATCTACATTTGTAAAAGTTCATCAAATTATAGGTTTAAGGTGGATGGTAATTTACAAGATGTTGGGGATGGAGATGCTCAGTGGTTAAGACTATATACTTCTCTCCCAAAGGACTGGAGTTTGGTGCCCAGTGCACATGTCAGGTGGCTCACAATCACCTGTAACTCCAGCTCCAGGGGATGCAATGGCCTCCACAGATGTCTGCATTTATGTACACACACACACACACACATGCACACACACACACACACACACACACACACACACATGCACACTTAAAAACAAGCCTTGAAAAGAAGAAGTAATTGGAATCCAAATTTCACACACATTTATTTTTGGCATTCTAGACGATAGAAATCTGTCAGCAAGATATCTCAGTGTTACACATATTAATTCTAAAAGAATGACAGACAATACTGATTTATAGTCTACATAATTTTTTATACACATGTTGTGATCACGTCCCCATTGATAACTTGTCCACTCTCACAGGAAAACAAATACGTGTGTGAAGAACGTTGACTTCAGATCAATTAAGGCAAGCGCTGAGCACAGCCATAGCAGTACATGCACTCTGCACATAGGGATACACAGAGAGCAGCAGAGAAAACAGAGCAGTGAGCTCCTCTGGCGATTCACAGAAAGAAGAACGATGCTTCACAGGGGTTTCTCATAAGTTATTACTCCTCACACGCAAGAAGGCTACTTTGCCTTCCTGTTTGCCATACTCTCACCCACACACCAAGTACTTCCAACTAAGGCTAGGTCAGTACTGAAGATTCATGCTTTTTGCCATTGACTTTCATTTTTTTGTACACTCAAGAGTGAAAATAGAGAGTTATTTTTAAATTAAAAACGATGGAGAAAAGATAGGGAAAATCCTTGGTACGAAAATCTTAGGGGACCTTTGAACAAAGCCATTTACTGGCAACCTCTGTCCTCCAAAGTGCTCAGTTGTGGAGTTTATCTAAGTCACATGATATAGTCAACAGTGAAAAAGAAAACAGCTAGTGCTTGTCTTTTACACAGTTTTCATTAGTTAAATAAGATTCTAATATAAAAATAAATATATATGCACTCATTAATATGTTTAGATGCTGCTTTGTACAGAAATAAAGGAAGGAATGCTTCACGATGCTTTTCAGAAAGTTGAATACAGAGCTGAATGTCCCAGTAAAGTGTTCATTCATGGAGGCTTCTCCTGTCATATAAATCCTTGTGATGGAAGCCAGGAGATCTACTAGAAGTGAAGTAACAAAGGATGGCGAGCTGCCATGTGGGTGCTGGGAACCCTGGTCCCCTAGAAGAGGAACCAGTAATGTTGAGGCACCGCTCCACCACCTTTTACATTTTTAATTATGTGTCTGGCATAGGGCGGGGGTGGGCACACGAGTGCACATAAATGCAGGTTCCTACAGAGGCTAGAAGAGGGTATCAGGTTCCTCTGTAGCTAGAGTTATAGGTGATTGTGAGCCACCTAACATAGTGGTAGGAACTGAACTCCAGTCCTCTGCAGGAGCAGTATGAGCTCTTAACTGCTGAGCCATCTCTCTAGGCTAGATGGTTCCTGGTTTCAGGAGTAGGTTTTAAGGGCACCCATGTTAACCACAAACCACAATTACACAGTCCAGCATTCTTCCATCAGTGTCTTGGCAAGAAATAGAAGATTCTATGTGTTGACTGAAGGAAACTGAATGAAGAGGTTATTTAAATAAAGTCTATCCTAAAGGGTAAAGGGGGGTGGAAGAGCATGGAAATCTCAGACCGGGGAGACAGAAGGGTCACCCAGAAAAACAAATAGTACACTGCTCCAGCAGTGTGGCTCCCAGGTCAGGGAAGCAGAAGATTCATCCAAATGGTAAGCCAGGAGACCCTGGTAAAAGGCTAACGGTGCCCAGCAGAGACGAGGTGCATTTGGCATGCCCCACATCTCAGGGATCTGTGGCTGAGAGGAAGAACTCAGTGGTTAAAACAGAGCTACCCAGAGAACAAGGAACAATTACAAATCAGGGAACCCAGAGTCACACTGCCACAGCCAGCTGGTGGGAGCTGGCTGCATGACACAGCTGTGGGTCAGAGTGGGGCTAGTCACAAACATGCTTAGGAGCTCAGGCTATAAGAAAGCTCTGATGAAGGGCTTCTTAGTTAGTGGTCTTAGAAAGAGAGAGACTGGGAGCCTGTAGCCAGAGGTCAGCCAGAAAAGCCACAAATACTTCCACCCAGGGCTGAGAACTCCAAAGGTCAGGCCCACAGGCCATTCCTTAGTCCATCTCCTCCTGAAGGCTGTTCGATACTGGAAAGGATCAGAAAGACCTGCCTATCACGGGTCTCAGTGCCCCACTTGCTTCTCTCACACCCCAACACACGAGGAAGATACCTTCTGGTTTAGATATTAAATTAGCCACCTCCAGGGTTACAAACTGAGTGTCTCAGGAGTGAGAACCTGCCTGGCTCACGGACTACAGAGCTATGCGGAATCAGAAGGAAACTGAGCGATGCATGAAGAAGGAAAGCCCACAGAGAGACTGCAGCTCTGCTGAGCAACTGACCCTCCTCCACTCGAGGCTCAGCTCTGGTTGAGGAGAACAAAACTATCTACCTCAGCTAATCACCCTCCCACCTGGCAGCTTCAGTCGTAGAGGACTTACTTTTCTTACCAGAAAAGTAAGACAATGGGGTTCGTTTCCAACAACCAAAGCATCCATGACTAGAGAGAATTTGGAGGAACAGGAGTAAACAAACAATGAAGTTTGAGAATGAAGGATAGCAACTGAATCTCTGGCATGATCATTGTGAAGCTCCAAATTTGTGTTACATTCACTGTGGGTAGGACACTGATACCCCTAACCTGGACATCTGAGTACTTGGGATTACAGGACACTGGTGCCTGCCTGCACCCCAGGATCTGGGGAGGTTGGGCTTACTTGACATTTTTTAGTGAAAAGACGTATCTGAGTATTGTGCTAAGAATTTGGGGTGTCATGCTTTCTAGTCAAAATAGTCTAACTACACATAATACAGAGATGGGAAAGGAAATGAGACTAATATAGAAGAGTCCCCATCTGTCCCCAAATGGTGCCCCTGTAATTATAATTAAGGCCACTTTGGGAATGAAATGCTATGCTAACCCTCTCCATATGATTCCAAACTGTGCCCTTAATTTTCTACTCAAAGAAAAAGATCACACAGCTACATATCAAAAAAAAAAAAAAAAAAAAAAAGAAAGAAAGAAAGAAAAATGTCTGCTCAGTAGCCAAGGGTTCAGATTGGCATCAATTCCAAGGTTGATTGGAATGTCAGAGTTAATGATTTTCGTACCTGAAAACTTCAAATTTGTAATTATCCTAAGTCCTATGTAAACAGTGTTGAAAAGAACCTAGCTAACTTCAGCTTTACCCCAAAATTTCCTCAAATTGCTCTCTAGGATACATACCCCTTTCTGCAATGACGTCAAGTGTATGTCAATGATGTCAAGTGATAGCTAAACACACAGCGCCTGTACCCTCTCACTGAATCTCTAAAGCAGCCAGTCTGTTACTAGTGCAGTAACCAGGCCATCAGGCTTGCTTAATCAAAGAGTGCTACAGTTCACTCCCCTGGTATGGGCTGTTGTCCATTTAATAAAAACCGGAAGGCATGCATAAGTATGCCAGGAAGTTAGGAAACAACACACACATGGGGGAAAGACGGGAAAGACACAAAGTGCTTAAAAGCAAAGAAGGCAATTAGCTGCCAGCAGCAAAACCGTATGGAAGGAGAAAGAATGGAAAGTGGTAATGGAGGTGAGCCAGGAGAGACAGACAGAAGAGGAGAGGGAGGGAGGGAGGGAGGGAGGGAGGGAGGGAGGGAGGGAGGGAGGGAGGGAAGGAGGGAGGGAGGGAGGGGGAGGAGGGAAAAAGGGAAGATGACATGAAGGAAGAAGGGGAGGAGAAAGGAACAAGAGAAGGAAGGAGAGAAGGAAGGGGGAAGAGAAGGAGAAAGAGGAGCAAAGAAGGAAGGAGATGGGAGAACAGAAGGAAAGAGGAAAAAGAGAAGGGGAAAAACAGGGAGAGAAGGAAGTTGGGAATGGGGCAACAGAAGAGAAAAAAGCAGGCACCAGCATGCATGCATTGTGACAGTAACAGTACTTCTAAGAAGAGTGAGACTTCTCTCTTATCGTAGACCTGGGGTTGTAAATCTTTTCCATATGACCTTGACGTGTGCCTTCCATCCTTTGGGACAGGTTACATGATACAGCCGAGCCTCCACTCCAGGCTGCTCCTCCCCAGCCTTGCAGTCTTTCTCTCCACCTCTCCACACAGTTCACTCTTCTCACGTTAACTAGGAATTCCAGCCTGGCAGAGCTACGGGGCTGCTGGGGGTCACGCAGGCCCGCTCTGCCACTCTAAGGAGAAACCTGACCCAGGGAAGAAGAGCAGGGCTCTGTCCAAGAAACCAAGACTGGAAAACAAGGCTTGCTTCCTTCCTTCACTCTGGGAAGCTCAGAAAGGTGACACTTCGTCTTAGCTGCAATCCAACCTAGAGAGACCAGCTAAGTGCCCATATGCCTTTCTCCAGTCCCTGAGCCACCATCCTTCACACCTTGTGATTTTTTTTTTGAAAAAAATTGTATATGTTATAATATAATATAAATTACAATGTGCTATATAGAATATAAATGTTATATCATATATCACACATGTTATATATATCATATAATCAGATATATCATGTCATGTCATATATATACCCTATTTCACATATCAAATATATAATATTACATATAATATATTCTGTAATATGTATAATATATAATGATATATTATATATCTATAGAGAGATGATAGACAGACAGACAGACAGAGCCTTTGGCTCTTCTGGGAAAAAGAATGCTGGGACTAATGTTAATTGAGCACTTTCTATGAGCTGGCTGCTTTGTGTCAGTGATCTCATTTAATTATAACAACAGCCTCAAAACACAGGTCCCATTAGTCTCACTTCTCCTTCACTCAGCCTCACCTTGATCTTCAAGATGACCTTCTCACATGGGGTAAGTTCCAGAAAAACATCCAATCACTGGGTAGTTTGCCCCGTAAGAATGGCACTAGCAGAAGGCGTAGACTCCAGACTCAACCTACATTTGAGAAAGCAGCACGAAGTGTCTGCACCTTCGGAGGCTTCTTTTAGAAGCAGGTGGGTAAGAACAGGAGGCTGGAGGAGAGGCGTGCTTATCCGTTTGCTTTGCTCACAGCCTGCCTGGAAACTAGCAGTTGTGTTAAGCTAACAATGGCACATGTAACAGAACAGCCTTATTGCTAAGACATTGAGATTAGAGATTTACTTCTTGGTCTCTCCATAGTCTAATCAAACCGGCAATAAGAAACATTTCCTGAGGTTATTCAAGGCCAGATACCTAGCATCTGGGACATGTGTCCACACAGTGGCAGCTGCAAAGGAGAAAGGGAGGACGAGGTATTTCATAACAGAGAACAAACACAAAACTTCCACCCCTCCGCCATGGCTCACTGGGCACGAGGGGGCCTAGAATGAGGTTCAAGGAGACCCTATTTTTAGTATGCTTTATAAAAAGGCAAAGGGTTAAGTTGGTCATGGTGACAACTGCCTGTGGAAGCAGGAAGATCACAACTTCCTGGCCAGCCTGGACTGCACAGTGAGACCCTTACTGCAACGTAAGCCATTTACTAAAACAAAAAGAGCAAGAGCTCCCTCAGTAGTGTCTGAAGAGAGGTCCTCAATGGCTGGATGAGAAGCGCCCTCTAGGAGCGAGCTTCTCCCAGGCGATAGGGAAGGCAGTAAAAGGCTAACACTAACTAACCAAAGCTGTGGAGGCAGAGAGCTTAAAACGCACTGCTATCTCTTGATACAGAGTCTTCCCCGGCAGGGTCTTGCGTGTTCCTTCCACCGGCGGAGGAGAACCAAATACCACCCAGCTCCTGCGCTAGCTCTGCCCTAGAGAATCTTCGAGAAATTTTTCATCGCTGAACCCAGTTACAGAGATGGGGTCGCGCATCGCACCTTCCATTTCCATCAAAATCCCAGATAAATGCAGCTGAGGAAAGGAGAGCACAGACATTTCTAAGTTCTTAAAATTATTGAGTCAGCCTGTCTGGTCTAAAGAATCTCAGGAAACCAATCCAGGTGGAGGAAACGGGCTGTGTTGACTTCTCACTCCGAATTCTGGATTTCAACAGCGCTTGAAGCGCCTGGGTTTCTGCCCATGAGATAATTGGGAAAACTTTTCCCCATGGTTCTCATACAAGATAATGGCTTACAGGTTCCAAAATTCACTTGTAACCTTCAGGTGCAAAGTGTGGGTTTCTTTTAGCAAAGGGTTGATGTAATAAAATTGATAGTATGTTAAAATACAAGGCAGGGAAAAAAAAACATTGGAAGATAAAACATTAACGAAAATCACCAGTCAAGAACTCTGGTTTTGGGGGTTGGCTTTGGCATTTTGGGTCCTTTTCTGTTGAGACTACAGGAGGAGGTTGAGAGCTTCACAATTGGAGGCAGCACCGCCCCCTACAGGGAACTTGTAGAATTACAGAGACATTTTTTTTAGTAGAGACAAAGGATACATCTGGCATTTAGCTAGCAAAGTCCTGTTCATGCCCCGTGTGGGGATTCTTTCCTCTCATAAAGGAAAAGGCAGCCTAAGGACACTTGCAGCGTGGGGAACAAACACCGTAAAGAGCATCTTACTGCTGAGGTCAAGTGTCCATCATGTAAACTGGCCTAACTAAATGATTTGGTAACTAGGAAACTGACAGGTTGTGACAGGTTATATATTCACAGATCCTTCTGGATTAGGTAGTATGGATATTTTCTATCTCTCTTTCTCTTTGTTTTACACACACACAAAGACAGAGAGAGGCAGAGACAGAGAAACAGAGACAGTGGCAAAAACCAATTTCAAGCTTCTTGACATTTTCTTATTTTAATAGTCTGATTGATTTTAAATGAATATTTTCTTTCTATGATTCTTGTATGTTGTTTTCTTAAAGATTTATTTATTTATTTTATGTATATGAGTACACACTGTAGCTGTAGCTGTACAGATGGTTGTGAGCCTTCATGTGGTTGTTGGGAATTGAATTTAGGACCTCTGGTCGCTCCGGTCAATCCTGCTCGCTCCGGCCTAGAGATTTATTTATTATTATAAATAAGTACACTGTAGCTGTCTTCAGATGCACCAGAAGAGTGTGTCAGATCTCACTATGGATGGTTGTAAGCCCCGTGTAGTTGCTGGAATTTGAACTCAGGACCTTCGGAAGAGCAGTCAGTGTTCTTGCCCATTGAGCCATCTCACCAGCCCCTATTCTTACATGTTGTAAGGAATGGATGGCTACATCAAACCAGCACATTTCCCATCAGACCCAACCCCTCAATAACAGGAAGATATCTTTTATTGTCGCCTGAACTCACTCATTTGTTCATTTGAAATAGCATTCCTGATAGCTAATAGATATCAGACACTTCCTATTTGTCAGGAAGAGCTCACATGGCCTTTAGCCAATTAGCCCTCTGCATTTTAGGGAGGCCTAATTATCCCATAATACAGATGAGGGAACTGAGGCTATCTGAGCTTGAGTATCTTGCCCAGATTCACACAACTAAAACTTCTGTCAGGAGCTGGAGACCTAAGAAGAGAAGTCAAATTCATGAACTCAGAGAGCTTTATCGCACCAGGCAGATAAAGCAGTAGATTCACAAGGGCAAGACAGAGTCTCTGAAATGGTGCATCTGCCATCTGTGCACATCGATGCCCCGGCCCGCGGGGCGAGTAATTAACCAGGGTCCGAAGGGGACGAAGCCTGAAAGAAAAACGGGCGAGAGAGAGGAACGAGGCCAAGCAAAAATTCGTTGTCAAAGCCTCGACTTTACTTCAGAAGGGCAGGACAATTATACTTGTAGAGCAAGGAAGCGTTAAGAGGAAGTGGGGCGGGGGGTGTACACCTGGCTTCACACCTGGCCGGAGCGGAAGCGTTGACAAAACATTTTATGGTTTTTCC
>JADRCD010188810.1:0-12067 GCA_019843815.1 Montemys delectorum | reverse complement strand
TGTGTGTGTGTGTGTGTGATTGTTTATGCATTGTTTTTCATCCACTGATCAATTATTTGGAGTTTTCAGTGCTCAAGGCCAGGCCAGTCAAAATTACACTTTCTATTCTCATATCATCCAAACGATTATAATCATGTTAATGAATTATTTCAGTCAAAGACTGAAAAATCAGCATTCCCCTTACATAAGATCAGTGACAGCATAATTGAGACTCAGTTATCCTTATATCATGCCAATGAAATATGTGATGACTTTGCCTTTTAATAGGTTTAAAACATCCAGGAGCCTGCTTCAGAAACAGATATGCAGTTGAGAAGGATTTGGTTAGGGATAGTTGGAGAATTCTTGCTTTTGGTTCCCAGTTTTCACTTCTTCCTTCACAGCAATTTGCATTGTTCCCTCCCCAGCCATCACAATAAAGTAGGTCAACCAAACAGTATATAAAGGTTTGTCTCTGGCAGAGCCTCTCAGGAGACAGCTATATCAGGCTTCTGTGAGCCAGCACTTGCTGGTATCCACAATAGTGTATGAGTTTGGTGATAGAATATGGGAAGGATTCCCAGGTAGGGCAATCTCTGGATTGTCTTTCCTTCAGTCTCTGCTCCGTACTTTTGTCTCTGCAACTCTTTGCATGGGTATTTTGTTCTGCCTTCTAAGTAGTATCAAAGAATTCACTTTGGTCTTCCTTCTTAAGTTTCTTGTGATTTGTGGATTGTAACTTGGGTATTCCGAGCTTCTGGGCTAATCAGCGAGTGAAAGCTCTAAGACCCAGGGTAGGGAAATGCCAAGGCCAGGAAGTGGGAGAGGGTGGGTTGGTGAGCAGGGAGAGGGGAAGGGAATAGGATTTTTTTCAGAGGAGAAACTGGGAGGGGGGATATCATTTGAAATGTAAATAAAGAAAATGTCTAATAAAAATGGAAAGAAAAAAAGATATTTATCCCAATGAAACAAACAAACAAACAAACAAAGGTTTTTCTCTGCCTTAGTATTCTGAGGACAATGTGCTCCTTATGTGTCATATGCCTTATAAAAGCCAGCGATGATAGTGCTGATGTCCATAATTGCAAACACAGGAAGTTAGCAGAAAGCCAACAAATAATTTTTTGAAAGTGGGAATGGTCAAAAAATTGACATGTCAATTGAAAGTGGAAAGGAAGCAATGGAGAGTGGCCAGGGCAGTGAGAAGCAACAGGGAGGAAGGAAATCAGTGAAACAATAAAATAAGTTTAATTTGAAAAATACCACCACAATGAAACCTAATTCTTCTGAAACCTAATTTTTCAGGAACTAATAAAAATAAAATCAGATGACATTATATTTTAAATTTTTTTCTTTGCTCTAAAATTTGCTTTTATGCCCAAAGTCAATATGCCACAGAATTAGCAGAGCTATCAACACCATTCAGCACTTATTCACAGAACTAGCAGAGATGGATCTGTAAGTAGAAATAAATTTCCAACATGCTGAGCGATGGGATCTGTCATATTAGTCTAGATGTCAGGTGCCTAAACTTTCTTGGTGAGATGTATTTACAGAGTCTTTGCAAAAAAAAGTTATAAAGAACATACGTGGGAGATGATTGTTATTTAAGATGGTGAATTGTAACTATTGTGAACTTCTTTTTAATAAAAACACCTACACCAATTAGTTAGTGTTTTTTATCGAAGTGACTGTTTCCAAATTTCATTTTCTCTAATCAAATCATTGTTTGTTACAGAAACAAGGCAGGCTGTCAAATGAGTGAAATGTCTTTTTCTAATACTGATTTATTAGTGTAATTTTTCCCTTCTAGATTCACAAAAAAAAAAAACCCATGGGAGCTATAATTGGTTATGGAATGAGATGCTGCCTGTAGCAACTGAGGCAAAGTCAGTTGGCTGTTGAATGATGAAGACCATGTGTGTCCTTGATTCCCCGAAGAATGATATCCTAGACTTAAATCCTATGCAAAAGTAAAAAGCCCTTTATTCCACAGAAGTCCAGAGTGTGCGGTTATGAGATTATGGACATGGAGACACCCAGATGAACTCACAGGTCCAATTTAAAGCATATTAAGGAAATTACTGGGAATGGTGGATGACCTTTATCTTGATTGATTGGCTCCATCTCTGGAGGTATGGGGGTCTTTTGGTTTGACTAGGCCTCTTGGGACATTCTAGAAGGGTTGGTAGGGTTGGGGGACCGAAACTGTTGCTGGGGAAGCCGGGAAACTGTTGCTGACTCACTACTCTTGCTTTAGGCCATGTGGCAGGATAGCTTTGACTGGCAGCCTGAGGCCTGTTGTTTTTCTAGTAACTGGTTTGCCCAGATTTGTCCAGTCATGGAGTACAGAAACAGTTATGGGGTAACAGTTCTCCTGAACTGCTAGTTTGAAGCCTGTCAGGAAGTTAGCATGCCTCAGTCCCCTCCATCCTGTCCTTTATAGCTAGTTCTCCTTCTACTCTCATTTTCTCTCTTACCCTGCCCAGCTAGCCATGGTTCACCAGCAATCTGTAGTGTGAAGCTCATGGTATTCTACATTGTCCTTGATTTCAACTCCATGTCTATATAAATGAATCTGGAAAATGGCTTCATTCATTCCCTGGAGCATTACTTTCCTCACCAGCAAACTGAGTGGTACACCATCTTTGTTGACGTGTTTAAGAATACTTAAGCATGATATACATATTCTATAATTTGCAGGAAATAGGCACTAAATGGGCATATTTCCAGAAATAACCATTTTGCTAATTTGAATTGCATAGTCCAAGAACCCCACCTTCCTTCCTGTGGCATGACTGAGCTTATTCCTTGGACAAAATATTAAATGTCAATTTTAAACCCTGGGTAAAATTTTACAGTAAGCTATCAACTCCAGAGTATGAAAGTTGATAATGGAAATGCTGACAAATCTTTGATATCCTAGGAATGTGTAATAGACGTCTTAAGGAACCTGACTTGCAAGGTAAGCTATTTACTCATTTCTGCAAGCAAGGCAATTATGCAGGCCTGCTGAAAAAGTTTATAATATGATTAAATAGTCAACATTAAATCAAATGCTGATTGAAATCCCAAGAAGCAGTTTACCTTCACAGTACTTCTGAGTTACTGAATTGTTTTTTTTGTTTGTTTGTTTGTTTGTTTTTTTGCAAATGTCTTTGCACTGAAACAAAAAGAAGGCTTTTGCTAGTGTTTTTCAGGAAGTATGAAAAGGCATTCAGGATAAGTTGGGTTTAAAAATTCCAAGTTCTAATAATTACTTAAGGAGAAAATTACTACTGTTTACATTAAAAATATCTCAACGAGAAAAATTACATAGTGGAGACAAATGTCAAAATGCTTGCTCACACTAAGTTCACCAGCTTTACAGTTGCTCGAGATAGCAAATCAATTGGCACCAACACATGTAGCTATCAAAGATTCCTCTCTAGTTTGGTAAAGTAATTGAATTTGCATTTCATTAATTAAAATTAATAAATTAAGTCCATAGTAATTGAACTTCTAACACCTAGCATATTACTATCTCTACAAATATTTAAGTATATTATACAGGAAAATTCTGGCTAATATTTGTAGAAGATCAATTTTGCTTAGTAAACCAATCTGTAAGTGATATTTTTATTTTTTTAATGTACTTATTATTTTATTTATTATAACTGTCTACATGTAAAACAACTTTATCCAAATATTCATAGATATATTAAAAACTACTAGTAGCTTCCTCTCAAAACAAAATCTGTTCAAACAATATATTGCACAGGCCTAGGAAAGTCGTGAATCTTGAGCAAGTCCTAATCTAGCCAGTATGAATCAGAAGAAAAGGAAATTTATAATAGGCATTGAAAATTCTGATTATACTGAGATAGATACAGGAAAGCTAACTTAATGAGTGATGCACAACAGTGCTTAAGGCCAAGGCATACTAGTTCCTCTGGGTTCAAACCCTTTAGTTTTTTTCAGCTTGCTTTGTAACTTTGTTATGTTAACCTCTGTGTTTCACCTCCCTTATCCATAGGATAGAAAGTTTTTAGGGTTGGAGAGATGGCTCAGCAGTTAAGAGCATTGACTGCTTACTCTTCCAAAGGCCCTGATTTCAATTCCCAGCAACCACATGGCAGCTCACAACCATCTGTAATGAGATTTGTTGCCATCTTCTGGTGTAACTGAAGACAGCTACAGTGTACTTATGTTAATAAAATAATTATTTAAAAAGAAAAAGAAAAATGCCAAGCAATAGTGGCACACACCTTTAATCCCAGCACTTGGGAGACAGAGGCAGGCGGATTTCTGAGTTCGAGGCCAGCCTGGTCTACAGAGTGAGTTCCAGGACAGCCAGGGCTACACAGAGAAATCTTGTCTTGAAAAAAACAAACAAACGAAAAAAACCAAACAAACAAAAACAAAAAAAGAATAGAAAGTTTTTGATACCTCTGAAATTCATTGATAGCTTATACGTGTAAAGTACTTCAAAGTGTTAAGATAGATGTAAGAATGTTGAGTTTCTTAATGTAGATATATGTTTTTTCTTACAAATTTATTTTTCAAAAGTTTCCAAAGAGTCTTTCAGATGTTTAATATCAACTCTAAACTGCAACTCATCCTCACTTCTCTGAGGGCAGACACGGCCTACAAAAGAGTGGTAAGTGGAACTCAAAACAGGTAGGCAGTAGTAGCTTCGACACTGTATTCTCCTATGCAAAACTGTATGGTCCTGTGAGTCCAGAAAGATAAGTTGTGAGGCTGGAAAAGGGTGAGGACAGGAATGAAGCATAGAGACGAGTGGTAAGGTGGTGACCCCCGTTACTACCTCACCACTCACTTTGAAGTGATGGAGGAAGGACATATGAAAATTTAGAGAGAGCCAGGGACACCAGTCACTTCATTTTTATACAAGACATTCTCACCTGTTGCAAAGAGGAAGCAGCTGTGAATTCTGGCATCATTATGTGCTTTGCTTCTGTTGAACATTGTGAGTCAAAGGTGAAGCTGTGGCTGCATTCATTCTTTATTTTATATAGCTACAATGAGTGCAGTGAGTAATGTCTTACACATTTTGCACTAAGCTGCTTTTGTTGCTGGTGAGTGATGGAAAGCTAGAATGCTAAGCAACCATTTCAAAGCACAAAGATAAAAAGCCAGACCCCAAAGCAATGCACAGAGAGGGCAAAGGACACTGAAAGCAACACATCCACAGGTGTCTGGGGTTTAGTTGGGGAATTCTAGGTTTCTTGCATTAGAGGAATCATTTTATAATGAGCACAGTACCTACGATCTATTATGTATCATGAGATGATGTCTAAATGACAAAACTGTCTGCAAATGTCTCCTTCACTTCTGTGTAAGATATTTTTAGAGGTGAATTCAGTGACAGAGTCATGACAGCTGATAGTTTCTTACCATTTAGTGAGAAATCCCTTAATGTGTTAATAGCTAATCCATTTTAATGCTTCATAAAATCCTACAATTAAAAAAATACAACTTATTAAATATGCGCATTATTGATTTCTATGTATGCAGTTTCAAAGTGAAAAAGTTTCAAAGTTGAAAGCTTGTTACGCTAAGGGAAATTTCACCTTGGACATGACAGTGGATTCTTTACATTTGAATTTTTATGTTTTGCAATCTTGATCATAATTGAAGCATAAAATGCTTACAACTCTACAGAAAATGATAAGTTAGTTATTCATTCAAATACAAATTCAAAATACAATGTTTTGTACATTGAAGAAAAACATTTAATGGGACAGAATGAGAAGAGCTGAGAAGGATAAAAAAAATAACTCACTGAAAATTCTTAAAATTGTATTTAACGTAATGTTCTCTGGAGGATTGGCAAGCATTTGTGAGAGCACCCTCTGTAACTGATCCTTGATTTTGAAGACCACTGCTTTTTTTTAATAAATCTAACCTTGCTCTGAAGGCTATTTTATGCCAATGTTAATGTTTACCTTGGGTGGAGAAAATGCTATTGGGTGATGAACAAGTAATGTGGACTTGAAAGGATACTCACAACACCGTTTCCATTCAGTGTCTTTTGCATTAGTAATGATGGTTTTACAAATGTCTTGAACACTGACATGGTGGGTCAGAAGGGTAAATGAAAGATAATAGTACCTAAATGTATGAAAGCACAGTTTCTCAGGATCCATGGGTTTGTCAGTCTCTGAATGCCCCAGAGGATGTTCAGTTGTGTCCTGCTTTCCGTACTTTTGTACTCAAGTTTATCCACACAAAAGCTTCTTTCACATCCTTATTTATACTCTTATCTGGTCTGGCTATCGACAAAATCAAGCCTAGTAGATGTTAGAAGCACAGTTTCAATTGTTCATAATCAGGCATGGAGACAGAAGTCTCATGAAACAAATCAGTTAACTTTTGATATCAGGTCTATAGCAGATACTGTACTGTGCCATCACAAATTTTATCTTGTTAATACTTCTAATATTCTTGAGACCTGGGAGTTATATCTTATCCCTACTCAACACATATGCAAACTGTGACCAAAGTCTCATTGAGAATAAGCTGCTGACAAGAATTCAGGTCCAGTTATTTTATTTCAAGAACTTCTCTTTCATTTCTTGTCTTTGTCCCTTTCTCCTTTGAAGGCCAAATTCATGTTTTCATCAGATACATCAGTGGTTCTCAACCTTCCTGATTCTATGACTCTTTAATACATTTTTTCATGCTTTGATGACCCCCAACCATAAAATTATTTAGTTGCTTCTATATACTGATTGAGAACCACTGATACATATTTTAAAGGAGAATGGAGTCTGATCAGATCAGTCTAGCTCTATTTGATCCCATATTGCATATGGGGAAGTGTTCCACACATTTTAGGAACTCAGTAATCATTAACTTGAAATTTATCTACAGAAATTAAGGCAACTCTTGAAGTTTTATATTTGCTATTAAAATCATAAATGAGTCAGCAAAGGACTTCTATATCTTTTTTATTGATATATATTAATTAACAATATTTTATTATAGGACATTCATCAGGTTATGGACTAGTATTTTTGCATTGTCTAAAACAATTTAGCATTATCTTCTTATTCTTTTTACAGGAACAAGCACTACTCATGTTCCATCTGACAGGGCAGGAAACTTAGATTCAAGGCGGGTAACAAATCTGTCATCTCTTGGAAAGCCATTTATCAATGGAGCTGGAAATTAAAACTTTGGATGTAGAATCCAATGCCCATGTCTTAACTATTATACACCACTTTCTGTCTGCAGTAATAAGTCACTAAATATGATTTCATTAATCTCTACTTTCTTTGAATATTTTATCTTCTTTCTGTTTGCATACTAATCAGTTATACTTCATGGTTGTTTTTATCTATTTATTTGTGTGTTTATTTATTTTTATTGTAAATCAGATGGGATGGTCAAAATTTCATACATATTTTCTCTGTAAACAATGAGGATGTACAATTTCACTTTGAAATGTCTCTGTTATAGCTATCTTCTGAAGATGCAATGGAGAAGAATGAAGGGTTTGGAAACATCTACAAGGCATTACTCCTTTCCTTGATAACCTTATTTTCCGTTATGCTATTCATGGGAACAGACAAGAAGATGGGGGACCTATGCAGATACCTAACAATGAGTATTTTGAAGTCTTATATGTGAGACACTTGCAGTCCTCTCCCTAAGAATATGCTATCCCAGTTTCCAGGTCTATTCTAATACTACATAAATGATATTACAGTAAACAATTAAAAATGCAAACTCTGTTCACAGTCCTGCTACTCGTCAGTCTTAAGTTGATGATCATGTGTATTCCCGAACTTCATAGGTTCTGCATCTAAATTTCTAAGCTAGTAGTCTGAACAGTTTTATATGTATATATATGAAGGGAAGCTTCATGCCTGCAGACTGCTTACTGTATTTCACTGGGAAGTAGAGAATTTTCTTGTTTTTTGAGAGATGTGAAGCCAAAGCTAAACAGTTTCACATTTGAAAATGACTGAAAATTACATGTCAGCTGAATGTTTAGACCTTCATAAAGTTTGTAGTGCAACTCCACTAAACTTTTCTCATTCACTTCTTATAACAATCCCCCAAAGTATACGTGAAGGGAGAAAATGTCTTCCCTCAGAGACTCAGGACAGTGGTGCAAAGACAAAATATTTGCCAAGAAGAGATGTGCAAAATGAATAGGAAAAGCCACCGAGGCTATCTGCATTGTGTTGGGAAGCCTATTGTGAAGGGAGAGTGAAGAGCAAGGATAAAGTTTGAGTGAGCAAGCTCCAGAACCCTTTGAAAGAATGAGTCACGTGAGGGTATTTCAGTGTCTGCAGTAACATGATTAACCAAAGAGGCAAATCAAATCTTAAAATGTTACACTAGTACTGAGTTAACAAGGCTCAGAATACACTTAAGGTATATGTTCATGTCTATCATTGTTCCTTTGCAGGTATTAAAACATATTTCTATAATTTACAAAAGCTATTTACATCTAAGCAGGTATGTATAACCATGATAAAATCAATACCTTTCTATTAGGAAGAAGGCATCTACATTACAGGAAGTTGGTTCTATCAGCTTTTCTTTCTTTTTTCCTCTTCTTGTTGTTCACTTTTATTTAGAATGCAAACACAGTTTTCTATTTGAATGTTAGATAGAAAATGCTTGAAAGTTTACTATATCTCCAGGGCTAACTTTATAAAGTCTTTTATATTTAATATGTCTTTGATGAATAATTTTAGTCAGAAAACTTAATAATGAAAACACTTGACTGTTTTCTAAAGAGCTTGTGGTTTTGATAAGCAAATAAGAGCCAAAGGAAAAGAATAAGCTTTAATATATTCACATGTGCATCCAGCAATATAAGCAAAAATATAGCTATTATAGAAATTACTTCTGTTACAAACCCATAATCACTATGGGATTGAATTAAAAAGCAAACTTATAACTCAACTAATTTTTCAACATTCACTAAATTTTCCTTGCTTAATTTAATAAAAATACACAGAACTTTGATTAATGTATTATACAAGTCTTTTAAGGGATTTTTACTTAAATGTTTACTTGATAGAAAATAATGAAATATGATTGACCAACACCTTATTCTTTGAAATATACCATTTCTGGGTAAAATATGTCTCACTTTGAAACAGATTGATATAAAAATGCATGCATGCTATAAAAGAATAAAGGCAAACTGTTTTCTAAAACATTAACTTTTTATATTCACACGTTTGAATATCGGTGAAAATAAACATTCAGAGAAATCTAACAAATCTAAGAAGCTGCTCCAAACCTGCTCAGTCTTTTCGTGTTCTCTCAGAAGGGTGATGTGGGAGGGGAGAGTGAGTAGTCTCCCTTAGAAGATGGATTCACAACGACAGTGCTGCCAGGGTTTATACAAACCCACATTTCTCAAATTAGAGTAAAATTGAGAAGTGAAGTAAGTAGTTATCTTTAGTTTTTAAACACATGACATCTTGTCACACTGTATCTGCTCCTTTCCATCAACTGATTCTGGACATAACTGAATTGACTGCTTGTAGTTTCAAACTGCCGAAATTTAAAAATTGGTTAAAAATCAGCAGCACAGTCTCTTTTCACTGTAAAGCATCAGAGAAATAATACTGTAAAGAAAAAATAGTGTTCACTTTGACTGATAGTCAAAACTCATGTTCCACTTTTAATTGTTTTTAATAACTACACCAGTTTTTAAAGCTCAAAATTAAGTGATGAGAGTGTTAACCTTCCTATCACAGTATGGGCCTGGATTTCCAATTTTCTATACCACTCCCTAGCAAGCCAGACTAAGCAAGCCTGAGGAATCCTGATTGCACTGCTCTTTAAATGTTGAACGAACCTTTTTTTCATTCATGTATTCTGTAACCTGACGACTGACGCCATAATTACAGAATCCCAAAAGACTTCGTCTGACAAGAAAGGAGTCTAGAGCGGACAGAATTGTATTCAAGAGCAAACTTTCAGTTACTAAGTTATAAGACAAGGTAACTCAGCAGGAGTGGTTTTGGGGGAAGTTGTCCTCTTCATTAAGTATGAGATATTCCCTTGCCTACTGTGAGTTGACAAATAGGATGATGTGCTATACTTGCCATTCTTTGATCATTATATTATTGGGTTTGTGAACTATCATTCAAATCTTTTCAAAAAGGTCAGGTAAAATTTTACCACAAAAATAATAAATAAATAAATAAATAAATAAATAAATAAAATAATAAATAAAACTAATCTCAGCACTGTGTCAATAGACCCAGAAACTCAAAGCCATCTGGACTACAATGCTACATTGCGACCAGACTAATTTACATGTCTCAAAAAATGCTGTATAACTCTAATTGTACATAATTGTAGAGCATCACCCCAAGCAACATGGATCATTCTCATAATTTTAAAAGTCTTCATATTTGACTAGTTATTTAATAACCTCCTCTTTTTCCTAAGTGGCTGATGAAGCAATATATGGCTGTTGTACAATTGGTTTATCATTGTTGGACACTTGGACACTTATTCTTGGTGATTATTGAATGAAGTTGCAAGTGTTTGCCTATAACCTAGAGTTCCACTGAGCTCCTGCTTCAGCTATATTTTCATTTCATGTAATAATTACCTAGGAATAGAATGCCTCACCTTAAGATAATGAAATCTCTCCTCATATTTGTTACTGTACAAATCTTTGGAAATCTACCTTGCCAAGTATGATTTCCACAGTTGGCATTTGAGTTATAGCATTTTGAATTTGGACATAATTTGAAGTTCTCATGTGGACTTATTTTTATTTTGATAAACAACTCCAATTGTATTATTATAACTTTTACATTAATTTTTCAAATAACTCGTGATATTTGATATCTTTTGTCAGTGTTTTTACCATCTACATCTTCTGTTTGGTATCTATTCAAATAATTTGCAAATTTTAAATAACAGAGACATAGTAAATCTTAGTATTACTCAAAAATTTATGCAAGGAAAAAATGTATCAGTTTTAGAGAGTAGATGGATATGATTAAACCACAGTTTCATTTAGTTCATTATTATATATATGTAATATGTATGTGTGTGATAAATATTATATATGTATACTTTAAGTTAGAATGTGCTCCAAGTACCATTTGAAAAATCTAGTGTAATATACATGACTCATGTCATTTCAAGTTAAAAACAAGGAATGGGATTTAACAATTGGGAATTCTTCCATTCATATCTGCTATAATAATGAGGTATTTCAAAACAAAGGGAGATGATATTAGTATTTGAAACTTGTCAATATGCTGGAAGAGAGCACAACCTATGGTTTGACTTTGGAAAGGAGTCAATTATCTCTTAACCCATTAGCTGATTTTGTGGGAAATAAAGCTTATGGCATCTATAGGATTCTATTAAGTATTTGTATGAAGACTAAAGTAAGGCTTGCTCATAAAGGAAGACCTTTTATAATTATAACCCTGTCTGAAGCTTCCCTCCAGAATGAACTTCTTTATGACTTACAATATTTGTGATATGGTAAATAACAATCTCTTAGATGAGGTCAATGTCCTGGAATGTAAGGCAGAAGTGAATAAATCCAATTGCTGCAAACAATGTCTAACAAAGAAACTGCTTTATTTCAGCTAATATTGTCCCTTTTCTTCATTCACGCAATACACATAATAATAAATCATTAATGGAGATCATAATTTATTATGATAATGATTCATGGATGATCATAATGAGAACCTTCCAGAAGAGAGATATTCAATACTTTGGAAACCAAGAATACATAAACTGAATGGGTCCCAGTTTTTAGATCTCAGATACTCAAATTGATTGGTAGCCTTGATGTACCATACAGATTTACCAATGGGTGCACATTTACTTATGAAGATACATTATAAGCTTGAGGGGAAAAGGTGGAATATGAATTTTCTCATGATAGCATACTGCTGGATCATTAGAACTTCAGATCCTGCCTAAGTAAGGTGGGTTCACATGAGGGCTTGATTAGTGTGATCCTTTGAAATTGTAGATTCACAACCAGATAACACTCAATATTTTTCCTATTTTTGCTTTAAGGATTTAAAATGTAAATTAAACTTCTGCATGTAAGAGACTGAGACATTGT
>JADRCD010188809.1:2199-54856 GCA_019843815.1 Montemys delectorum | reverse complement strand
CCCCCCCCAAAATCACCATAATATTCTTCACAGAAATAGGAAAAAAATTCTAAGATTTATATAGAACCACAAAAGATCATGGAAAGCCAAAGCAATCTTCAGCAAAAAGAGCAATGATGGAGTTATTACCGTTCCTGATTTTAAGCTGGAAATAGCAATAAAAACCAGAATGATCTTGGCACAAAAATTGACATGTATGTCAATGAAAGAAAATAGAAGATGCAAACATGTATGCACATAGCTACAGCCATATGATATTTGAGAAAGATGTCCAAAATATACATTGGCTGAAAGGGAGTATCTTCAACAAGTGCTGGTGGGGAAACTGAATATATATATGTAGAAGGATGGAATTAGACCTACATCTGTTACCCTGCACAAAAAGCAACTCCAGATGGGTCAAAGACCTCAGTGCAGAACCTACTGCACTGCTGAAACTACTAGAAGAAAACATGGGCAATACCCTACATGATAGACATGCAGGAGACAGCTCTTCATAGGTCTCCTTGTAAACCTGTTGGAATATTAATATCCAGAATATACAAAGAACTTGGAATTCAAGAAAACAAATTACCCAGTTGAAAATAGCCTACAGATCTGAACAGAGTTTTCAAAAGAGGAAATAAAAAATGGCTAAGAAATATCTTTTAAAATGTCCAACCTTGTTAACACTTCACAGATTACATCAGTCACAATGAATGAATGGCTAAGTTCACGAAAACAACTGACAACAAAGTCTGGCAAAATCCAGGGAAAAGGAACCCTTCTCATTCCCTGTTGGAATTGAAAACTGGGACTGCCACCATGGAAGTAAATGTGGAGAATTCTTAACAAATTAAATCTATCATATGACCCAGCTATACCACTCCTTGGAGTGCCCAAAGGACTCAATAGCCTATGCTAAAGACACTCAACCATGTTTATTGCTGCTTTATTCACAATAGCTAAGATGTAGTAACAACCTAAATGTCCTTCAACTGATGAATGGATAGCAAAAATGTAGTACATATGTTACAATTCTGTTCAGCTGTAAAGAAAAATGAAATTTACAGATAAATACATGAAACTGGTAAATATTGTATGTGGGTAACCCAGATGTAGAAAGTAAGGCCATATGTTCTGTCTTATTTATGGTTCCTGGCTTCAAGTAGTTAGACTTGAGTATATAACCTGAAGTACTAGAAGAAGGCAGGAAAGTAGAAAAGCATTGTGGTAAGGCAGGGGGTAAAGAAGTTCCAGTGAGGGCAGTAGTAGGGGACAGGTATGATGGGGGAAATGGAAGTGGTTCTTAATTGGGAAGGGGATAGAGAGATGGAAAAAGCTACAGGGCAACATATATAGATATAAGTATATACATATATATGTGGGAGTATGTATATACTTGTTCTTTTAATTGAGTTATACCACATAAGATGGCAATACTTCCCCTAAGAACCATGCATGATCACAATAAGATTTATGTACACATGCAGCATGTACAGGGCCTGTACAGGTTCAAACCAGATGGAGTACTAGCTCTGAGGGGGGAAGTGGATATGGGCTTCATTCTATAACTAAGAAGCTATCTGTAATTGGTATTTGGTTGCTAAAGATAAATTAAATTTTTACAATGGAGTCTCACTGAATATCCCTTCCAGACTTCAGAGTAGGCCCCATGGCAACACAAATGAACTAAATGATATTCTTTTGGGGTTTTGTATCATGCTGCTTCATTTGGGCACTTTTTATCTTATTGGTCTTTTACTTACATATTATGGATTCTGATTTTGCACTGTGTGTGTGTGTGTGTGTGTGTGTGTGTGTGTGTGTGTATGTGTGTGTGTGTGGGGGGGGAGAGGGATGTTTTTTAAAGACAGCAAGAAAGAGTTGGAGGAGGGAAAAAATGTGATCAAAAAATGTATTTTATGAAAAAAGTCTTACCTGCTGAACTAAACTCAGAATATATATTTTTATTTGTTTGAGGCTTCCCATCTGGATCAATGTCCATGATTGTGCGCCACAATTCAGAGAATCTGGCTCGTTTCTCTTTGGGCATGTATATACCATGCCACAGTGCTTTTAGCATATAGTCAATATAGATCAAAATTTGTCCAATCCTGGTATCATAATAAGCTGGAGGTAATTGACAAGAAGAACTCTGATCAAAATTAGCTTCTAAACTGATTGAAGGAATTTGATTTAAGCAATAAATTCCAATGGCCAACTCCCTTAAGATCTGATGGACTTCCCTGTAGTCTAAGTGCGCAGTCGGGTCCACAGGAGTCAGTAGGATGGCAGTGGAGAAGCCTACATTATTCATCTGACTCATGAGTCCACACGGGATGTCTAGTTGAGATCGAACATCATCCTTGGCAGCCAGCCAGCTGACCAGTGCCGTTGTCAGTAATTCTTGCACTTCACTTCGATCATATTTTTCAAAAAAAGCAGAGGCATTTCTTTGCACTGCTAAATTTTCCAGGAAGGTTTCTTCATCTTGTACTTGATCAAATCTAACTATTCCTTTTTTTACTATTCTTAACATGTCTAATTAAATCTAGTGTGTTCTTTTTGAAGTTTCTGCAACAAAGAAAAAAGACAAGCAAGACTATTTGTCATGGCAATGAAGTTGAATTTTTCTAGAATAAATATGTACTTTTCATCTTTCTAAAGTTAGTTAACCTTCTCATGGACAATCTGTACTTTTTTCAACCTCCAACTAATTGAATCACAAGAAACTTAAATTTTAATTATAATTCTTAAGGTTGCAAAATCTGTAGCAACAATCACATTAAATTACTTGGAAAGCTCTACTTTTCAGTCAAAAGTTACTGAGAAATCCTCAGTGCTGTACAAAATTCTGCCAACAACTGACTACACAGACAGTTGTCTTGAATAACATCTTAGTTTGTGTAAGAACATTATACAATGTTTATACTACAATGAAATAGCTCCCCACTCTGCCTGTCCGTCCCAGTTAAGTCTCTATTGCTGTGATAAATACCATAACCAAAGGAACTTGTGGAGGAAAGGGTTTCTTTAGTTTCGAGGCCCCGCAGCCCATCAGTGGGAAGCCAAGGCAGGAAGTTGGAGGCAGAGATCAGTAAGAGATCACTTACTGGCTTGCTACTTCAGGCTTTCTCACTTTGCTTTTTTGTACATCCATAACTATCGGAGCAGGGATAATGCCACCCACAGGAGGTGGGGTCCTTTCATATCCATCATCAATAAAAAAAAAAGTCCTACAGAATTGTCTACAGGGCAATATGATGATTTGGCTTGTTACTTCAGGCTTTCTCACTTTGCTTTTTTATACATCCATAACTACCCGAGCAGAGATAGTGCCACCCACAGTCCTTTTATATCCATCATCAATCAAAAAAAAAAAAAAATGTCCCACAGAATTGTCTACAGGGCAATATGATGATTTGGTTGCTTGAGATTTTTATTAAATGACCTTAACTTGGGTCACTTGGTAAAAAAAAAAAACTAAACAGAACTTCATCATTAAATGTCATGTGGCTGTATTTTAGAAAAACATTGTTTGTATATGAGAAGCTACTGCTTTGTATTTTTCATTGTAAATATTTTTAACTACCTCCTCCTCTTTTCTGCCTTCTTACTCAATTCTTTCTTCCATTGTCCTTCCCTTCTTAGAAGCTCTTGAGACCTGCGTGCCCTCCCTCTCTTGTGGTGTTTCAGCCCAGGTCCTGACTCATCTGCTGAGCTGTTCCTCCCTCCCACCTACTCCTTTGCTCCAGAACAATTGAATGCTGCTTTCACAACAGTAACTATTTCCTTTCTGAGCATCTAAGATGTTCCACATATAAAACACAGTACTTATTTTACTTCTTTAATGCCATTTGGCCTTTGCTATAGTGATTTTTAAAATTTAGCTTGCATCAAAATCACCTAGATCTTCTTAAAATACCTGTTTCTGGATTAAACAGGAGTGGGGCAGAGAAATTGTATTTTGCAGTCAACGCTGACACTGTGTATAGAATCCAGCTTGCGGGAGCATTTTTCTACTATTTCACAGATGCCAAGATATAAACTTAGGAGATTCCAGGTCATGACGAGAGTTCAAAGTTTTGAGAACCGGAACCCTCCTCCAAGACTTCTGATCATAATCAACAACAACTGCCACGGTCATGGGAAGAGACAAGGAAAAGGGAAAGGCCTACTTGGAAATGATTTTCTTGTCTAGGAGAGTTGCTTCGACGGTGATCCCTAAGGTATTCCCAGGAACAGACAGCCGTTGCTTGGAATGGCTTCTCGATGGTCCTGAGTCACCCCACCAGAACTAAAGAGCTCGAGACGCTTAGGGAACCTGAGAGGGCCTTACCTGTGCTGAGGGCTGAAGTTGGCTCAATGTCCTGGGAAACCCCTGAGCCAGCTAAAGCTGTCCTAGGGCCTCTCACGTGCAGGCTGTGCCTTAGGCCGAGAATGTGCATGGTCTACAGATGGGGTGACCTCTGTACATGTTGCCCGATGGCTGCAGCCTAGTTGTTGATCCCATGAGGACTAACGCTCTAACCTCTCTCTAGATCTCAGCTCAGCCCCACACTGTCTCCGCTACCGTGCATTTGCTTATAAAGGAAACAGAAACCCCGGAGTGTCAAGGGCCAGTGCTGGGCTGCGGTCCGTCTGGAATTCTATTATGCAACAAACATTTACTGAACATCAATTATGAGCCACACAGCATACTGGAGGCTGAGACCACAGATAAAGGGAAAAGGGCAAAATACTAAGTGCTTGCCGATGTGGTGTAAGATGTTGACAGTATCAAAAAGAACATCCATCCAGATGCCTGTGGAGTGACTTTTAAAATAGGGTGGGAAAATAAGAGCTAGCTACCCATGCAAACAATTGCTGAAATCGCTCTTCTGGAACAGGGTGGTGGTGTTGAAAGTTTGATGAAATAAACCACTCCACTGAACCCAAGGGATGTGAACTCAAAACGAATACGTAAAATCGGGTGAGACACAGTGCGGAATTTTGAGTTTATCCCACATAATTGGAGGTTAGATGAAGGGTGATGACTGCGGAGTGCTGTAAATTTGAGGTGGGCTATTGATAATAAACACATTATGGGGTTGCAATGTGCTGAAAATAATGTTAGTGTGATCCTTGAGTTTCTATCAGGGTTTCAAAACAAGATTAAGTTCAGCTGTGAACATAACTCACCTTAAAGAACCAGAAAAACAAAGAAACATCAGATACATCTTTTAGGTATCAGGAGTGGATTAAAATGGCAGCTGGGATGAGGCACATACATTTATGTAAGTTACAGTAACTGAAGCCAGAGCAGTGCTTGAAGTCACCAAGGGTTCATATTGTTATCTTGTACAGAAACCTATGATATTTAACATTTAAAGGTCAGTTGGAGCAGGGCAGTGGTGGCACATGCCTTTAATCCCAGCACTTGGGAGGCAGAGGAACTCGGATTTCTGCGTTCAAGGCCAGCCTGGTCTACAGAGTGAGTTCCAGGACAGTTGGGGCTATCCAGAGAAACCCTGTCTCAAAACAAACAAACAAGAAAGGTCAGTTGGAGGAGAATCAGAGCTATATAATAGGACTGATGGAGGGAAGGAGAGAGAAGGGGATGGGGGCAGGCAGTTATAGAGGTTTTAGGGTCAGCCGAAGATAAAGAAGGAGCCGGGCAGTGCAGGCAGCTTTCTGAGTTTGAGGCCAGCCTGGTCTACAGAGTGAGTTCCAGGATAGCCAGGGCTACACAGAGAAATCCTGTCTCAAAAACTAAAAAAAAAAAAAAAAGATAAAGAAAGGATAGCCTGGAAAACCAGAGTTTCAAGTGTCCTAAGCCAGGGATGTTCATGACTAAGGGAAGGCCATGGCCATCCGTTACTTGCTGCTGCCAGGTCAAGGGAAGTCTAACTCCCCTGAATATTACACTGAGCAATGAAATTTAGTGGCTAGGGAAGGACTTAGGCTCGTGTAAAACTGCATTCACCAGGAATTCAGGCACAGGAAGGCCTTTGTCAGGTTACTCTGTCAGTCTAACAATTCTTTACTACAAATAAAAGGATCAGAAAAGTGTCTGCGCTAGATAGAGATAGACCCTAACAATAAGGTTACAAGGTGGTTACGGGCTCAGGGGTGTGGGGGTAATACTGAACTGTGGGGTGTGGGCTGAGATGGGTGTAGGCAAGATGAGCTTATCAGATTGCTATCAGCTTGATACACAATACAGTGAGTGACAGAGACACTTTGGTTAGGTAGATGACCATTTCTGGTTTTAGTGGAGAGAAAATGGTATAACTACAGATAAGCTAGAAGTTGTGATGCAAATACGCAGCAGGTTAGAACTAATTCTGCTGGCATCTTTGCTCTTGCATTCTTTCACTCACAACTTTGAGAAATACATTTGTCTAAATAGTTCCGATGCTGTGAAGGAGAGGTCTTGGGCTAACTGATATTTGTGAGTGGCTAAAAATGGGACAAGTAGATTTGGGGGACCAGAGAATGTTTACAAAGGGTCTTAAAGGTTTAAGTAGGAAAATGAGCTGTGAAAGGAGTATTGAGTCTTACAAATATAAATCTCAAATTTCTTAGCTTCTCAAAACTTTAGTTGTAGAATCTTGAAAGCCCAAACCAAGGTTCCTGGCAATAACAGCAACTGAATTATGTGTAGGAATGCTCCTATGAAGACCATGGGGAAGCAACCTGTCCATGGTCTTACACTGATATTGATCCCCCTATCCCTGTATTTCTCTGGACATTACCTGGGTATTCTATAATCTAACTCAATTCTGACACTGTCTATTAGGAGTCAGTATGAAGTCCCAGGATAAAAAACTCTGTCCTAAAAGACTAGCAAGTCAAGTGCCTAGTTCAAGTCAGGGCCAAGGCTCCTTCTCTCCAGCCATTTATGAACTCAATGCTCACAACCTCACAGAACTCAGGAATTTACACTCAAAAGATTTAACACAAGACCAACCAGATTGAAGAAATACACAGGGCAACGTACTGGGGTGGGCAAATGACCTTCCATGCTCTCTGTGCAATTTGGTCCTTAAAAGCCCTTTCCTGCATATTTGCAAACTGGAACTGATTCATCAAGTCTTTGAAAAGCTGGATGATGCTGCATCTCCAGCCCTCCTCACCCCACTTCTCAGGTGAAACTTCTAAAAAGGCCAACTGTAACCCTGTACATTCTGGGCTTCCTTCTAATGGCCTCAATGCTGAGACCATCTATGGAACCCCTGTCTAACTTACCTCACATGTCTGACCAAATGGAGCTTTGATGAGAAAGGTAAAAATTAACACAAGGACTGTGAAACCACCACATCCCACAGTAAGGCAGCAGCTGTTTATTCTGAGGTAACTGTCACAAAGAATAATCGCATTATGATGTAATCTTGAGAGAGGTTTTCTAAGGTAGGATTTGGAGCCTTCCACACTTATCAGATGCCTTCTCATTAGTTTTTTCCAGTTTTGCAATTCTAGATCCAAACTGTATGGCCCGTTTTGGCAGAAGGGCAGAGGCTGGGAGACCAAGTTCCATAGCTGCAAGGCGTAAAATAAGCTTCTCACCAACTCCACGGGGCAAAGCCAGGTCTACCTTTTCCCAAACTGGCAGAGAATTTAGGAAAGACACAACATTTTCATCCAGGAAAGGAAATCTAAAATTGATTAAAAAAATAATAATAGTGATTACTACTAAAAATAGTCTGTTTATGACTATCTACACATTTTAATGGCAAAAATTTAATTACATTAAAAATTTCAAAACGTGGCCATTTTATATACGCTACAAATATAACATAAAGTATAAATAAATCAGTTGTCTATGAACGCAAGAAATAATTCCCAAGTTTTTTCAGAGTATCGTTGAGCATGCCCCCAGTATGTTCATGAAATGGTCATGAATTTATGTCTGCTTTGAGTATGTCTACAGACTGAATTCTGAGTAATGAGCTGCCCCTTTGTTTGTTTACTTTTCTATAAAATTAGGGGTTTTCTCTTTTTGGTTTTGTTTATAATATCATCCCATCTTTTACCCTGTACCCATACTCAGAAATGCAATATAGTTACACTGTACTCCCTCTTGTAACAACATTCTTCATCAGCCTTTTCATCTGAGTGTAGCATTATATAACGCCTTTGGAATTAACTACTTCATCAGACAAAGTACTCTCCTCCATCTATCTGGTGATAATGAATTAAATTTCTTTTTTCCTTTTCTTTAACCCTTGACCATTTCTCTTTATATTCTTAAGAGGGAGAAAAGCTTACATACTGTGTAAAATAGTATTAATTATTTATTTAAAATAGTCTTAAGAAGTAGAACAGTACTGGCAACACAGGAACACTTGGGTAAAGGCAATCATAATTCAACGGAAGGGGCAAGACCATGAAATAAAGATTGGGGACGATTCTCAGCCACACAAAGAGAGAAGCGAGTGTATTACGCTGTCCCTGTTTTCATGAGGCTTACTTGATCTCCTCCTTCTTGCCTACTGAATCCTTCTAACAAAATGTCATTTATTAGCTAAATAGTTTCACTCAGTTTGATTTTTGAAGCAGGGTCTTGCTATGTAGCCCACACTGGCCTTGAACTCATGATTTTCCCAACTCTGTCTGATGAATGTAAACTACCATACCCAGGTTCACAGTTCAAGTGTTCACACCATCACACATTCCTTTATCTTTAATATTTAAATTAAAAGTGCTGCACTTAGCCGGGCGGTAGTGGCGCATGCCTTTAATCCCAGCACTTGGGAGGCAGAGGCAGGCGTATTTCTGAGTTTGAGGCCACCCTGGTCTATAGCATGAGCTCCAGGACAGCCAGAGCTATACAGAGAAACCCTGTCTCGGAAAAAAACAAACAAACAAACAAACAAACAAAAATGCTGCACTTAAGTATGTCTTTATTATAAATTAGTATGTTGTAGGTAACAATAAACCCAAGACTTTAAAAGCATGTATGAAAGTGCCTGGGTCTCTGTGAAGATTTTATATCCTCTGTAACAGTGTTAAATCATGTTCAAAAAACCACTTAATAGACAGAAATCCAGGACTGGGCTCCTCCATAGATCACTACAGTAGTCATGCCTACACAGACAAAACCAGATTCTATAGTATTGGAGGAGAAAGTCATGGTGGGTCTGAAAAAAACCTTAAACTGCCTGTGCTCGGCACTCGAACAGCCCTTTTTTCCTTGTGGTCCTAAAAAGAACTACCCATTCCATCACTTCAAAACATGACTGCAAAGCTGCTTATGAGGAAACAACAGCTCCCAGGCTCCATCAGCTTTGCTCTTGACCATGGCTATAATGTAGAGACAGCATGCCACTCTCCTGCTTTGCATGGGACCAATCTCCAAGGGAAAAGGGAATGTAAATCCTCCTTTGTATTTTTCTTAGAAAGCATTCAATAATAAGTTACCTTGCTTCCTTTCCATGATCACCAATAACTCTGTCATCACGACCAAGGTTTCGAGAAGAAATTCGACCCAATTCCATTGCTATTTCCTCATTCAATCCTTCTAGGCCAAGAGACTGAAAGCGGGCACGATGACGGGAATAACCTGCCAACTGCTCATCTGCACCGATCCCAGTAAGAATCACCTACAGAAGAGTAAAGAAAGCCAGAGACACGACAAGAGGATAAAGAAAACGAGTTGTTTTTCTCATGCAGGCTAAAGAGTTATAGTCCTAACATTTTAGGAGAAAAACTGTAAGTCAGAAAACAGTAATACAAACAAAACACTGTACTACAAAGTGTAACTATAATACAGTATATTCATAAACCTTACATGTTGAAAGCTTCAGTCAGAATTAGGCCTCCTAAATCCTGAGCAACAGTCTTGGAGCATACCTTTGCACTGCTCTTGTAAGATCTCACAGCATCCTGGGTCACCAACCAACCGACTCCTCTAGAAGCAAACCACATAGCACAGCCAATGCTGTCATCCAGAACTGTGTCCGATGGCTGAACTAAGTGACATATTCGAGCTCTTCTTAGTTTTTGTAGTTCTTCAAGAGAAACATTAATTTCCACAAAATTCCAAGTTCGAGAAGGGTTGACAGCCTGCAGTTCCTTCAGTCCTGCTTTTCCTGTGACTCGATCTGGCACCTCAGCATCATCTGGACTGTCAGCCACAGCAGTGCTCTGAGAGGACTCTTCAGAAGGGATCTCTTGGTGGTTTTGCTGTTTTCTTCCTATGTTAGGAATAGGTAGCCCTGTCTTTTGTTTAGGCACAAAAGCCACATTCAGAAGATCAATTGGCTCATCTAAAGGAATATGACGATCAGCAAGGGCTGCGATCACCATAGAATCAACACCTCCAGAAAACAGGATTGCAATGTTTGCTTTCTTACCACAAGTTTTTAAAACTTCCTTTGATGACAGGGTCTCTTCCCTGGCTAAACATAAGATGCGTCTCTTGACTGCAACACTGAGGACATCAATGAACTGCTCAACTATTTTTTTTGTGTGTTCATCTGTAAGAAATATCTCAAGTGTCTCTCTTGTACCTGGAATGCTGGAACTGTTTCTACATTGGATTTCTAATGGAATCTCAGGCAGCTTCTTATTTAAGGGAACAACAGGTTTTGAGAGGTACAGTTTGGCTTCATTTATTACCACTGATACAAACTCTGGCAATTCTGCTGGAGTCTGAGTCAGGTCATTAGCACATTCTTCAGCAACATTCTCCTTAGAGATGTATTTCCAAGGATATAATTTTAAGATCACACATCTGGAAACAGCAGCAGAATTGAGATCAATCTGGAAAATTCCAGATGCTGGAACTTCTTGCCACTGGTCTGCAACTCCAGATATCTGGGCGCCAACTGACGAAAGGCAGAAACTCTTGCCCAGATTACTAAACTGCCAAAGCAAGCTACGCCGGCCAAAAAAGTCCCTACCAAACCATAAGTGATGGCTAGAGGCCTGGTAATATATAAACGACCATGGACCTTGCACTTTAGAGAAGAGCAACAAAATTTCAGACTCATTCTTACAGGCAGAAAGGCTACTGAACATAACCTGGGTGTCATTATCTTCTGCTTCAACCTTTACTCCATTAAAAACTTCTCCATTCCATAAGAACACATTGCCGTGTTCATCTTCCACAGGTTGGATCGTCAAAACACCTCTTAAATGAAGAACATGACCAGAAAATAAACACTGATAGTTAACAGCAGATTTTAACAACTGCCTGCTGCTATTTGGGCCCCGCCGTCTAAGATTATACAGCAAATCCTCTTTTAAATCTTTACTGAAGTGTTCAACAGAAAAGCTTACAGAACAGCAAATGCCACACATGGTTATGTGAAGTCAGGCTGACTGGGTCTTGACTTTGGTTGTCTCTGAGTTTTCTAATGCTTGGTATTCTTTTTTTAATTCATCTAATGTATCTGTTAGGAGGAAATGAGAAAAAATATTGAAGTTAAAGTTCTTAAATATTTACCTATTATTTCATGGACAAAACTTCTCAAGATTAAACCATATGAGATACACTGTACGAATGCCGGAATAATTTACAATGCTTTGTGACAAACAATGCTGATATTTTGGTAACAGTTTCTTTCCACTGAGTATTCACTTTGTCCAATCACTTGGTTAAACATCTTACATATATAACTTTTAAATACTTCAAGACCTTAGAGCAGTAGTTCTTGACCTTCCTAATGCTGCGACTTGTAACAGTTCCTCATGTTGTGGTGACCCCAACCAAAAAATTATTTCATTGATACTTCATAACTGCAATTTTACTACTGTTGATCATAGCCACTTTCTACTTCTCGATCCATAGCTCCTCCTACTGGGGTGTGTGTGGGCTATGTACCAGTCGCAACAATGGCAGTGAATGGCAGTTAGTACAGAGACCCACAACTGGTGCAGTGACCTGGAGTGCTCAAGTCTAAACTGGACATCTGTATCACACTCAAAGCTCATGGATAAAAGAGGGGACAGGAAGACCATCATAACAACAAGAGACTGGGAGGATGGCTGCAAGACAGTGTCTTCTAGACACGATGGGGTTGTTATGAACATGAACTCTCTGCAACTATGGCTGCCTGCCCAAGATCAAGCCAATCCAAACCCCAGCCCCATCCCCATCAGAAGAGTCTTTTTAAAACTGTAGACATCTGCAGTGGTTGTGGTGCACTGCACGCCTTTCATCTCAGCCCTTGAGAGGCAGAGGCAGGCAGATCCCTGAGTTCAAGACCAACTTGATCCACAGACTGAGTTCCAGGACAGCCAAGGCTACACGGAGAAACCCTGTCTTGAAGGACTCCCCCCCGCCCAAAAAAATCAAAAACAAAAAACAAAAACAACCCACTGTACATATCTTTGGAAGTCTAACTGGAAAACAGACCGACCACTGTACTAAATCCATACACACATTTATTCAGATGGAGTTTTAATTTTGGCACCATTATGAATCCCCACAAAAAGCTTACAAAAGGTTTTCTGTAGCATTCCATATATAACTCTAAAAACAAAACCAAAAAGACCACCACTCACTTTTGCTTTCAGAAAACATTTTTGTTCGATCTTCAAGAAAGAATATGTTGCTGTTCTGTTGCTGCTTGTATACTTTCTGCAAAAGAGATTTACAACATCAGGGTGAGACGTGCAAAATGATGCTGAACAGGGTCCTGTTGTCACTGACTCTTGAATTTCAGGAATATTCAGAACAGTAACTTACCACAGATAAACAAATACAAAGTCACTGAATACTATGCCACCCAGAAATGGTTGTCTGCTTAGCATGTGTCATCACGCCATATACTTACAGTAACAAAAGCTATCATAGCCACAGGTTTATAATTTACTTCATAAATGAATAATACATGGCGACCTTTTCTGATCAAGGAAGGTTCTTTTACATTACCATACGGGTACAACACTCTAGTTCTTTGCCGCCTTCATGCTTCAGACGTTTACTGTCCTGTCAACTCTTCAGTAAATGCTGATGAAGGCCTCTGCAGTAAACATGCACGCATCCTCACAACTGCTCACACACCAGTTACTCTGAAGTACCACACAGCATTTGCACATTTTGCCAGTTTGATCTCCAAACATTTTTGTATTAATTTACCTTAGAATCTAATATTTCCCAAATGACAATGTCAAAACGTTGAGAATGTCAGTCATTAGATAATCACAGCTGACTTATGAACACGTTCATAAAAATGGCATTAAATGGGTTAAGTATTTGGAATATTAAAGTTTTCTATAGAAAACTTCATTCTTTTTTGTTAAAATATAATAAAGATTTTTTTTCATCTTTGAGATCTATTGACATATACAGGAAAAACAAATTTAAAACATGTAAAAACAAACTAGGATACCACTTTAGTTTTTAAATTATGATGTTTGAATTTTGTAATGTTACCATAAATGATCTAAACTAAAATTTTAATATACTATATACTATTCAGGTTCCACAGCCACTCACCCGATTCTTCTTCAGGTTACAAAGTTCATCCACAATAATTTTCTGTTCTTTAATCTATTAAAGTAAAGCAAAAACCTAAAGTGGAAGTTTTCAAAGTATGTTTAGTAAAGAACATTTTAAGTCACTGCTTTACAACTAAAGACGGGATTGGGGGCTATAATGGACTGCCTGTCTAAATGGGCACTGTATAAATGCAACAGCACTCAGTCTGGAATCAGCAGAAGATAACAGGAGGAGGAGCTTAGACTTGCCAGAGGCCAGTTACCACAGCTCACATCTTTAACCAGGGTAAGACACTCTGTACCCAAATTAATACCAATCTTTTAAGCCAGGCATTGGTGGCACACGCTTTTAATCCTAGCACTTGGGAGGCAGAGGCAGGCATATTTCTGAGTTCGAGGCCAACCTGGTCTACAGAGTGAGTGCCAGGGCTATACAGAGAAACCCTGCCTCTGGAAAAATAAAACAAACCAAAACAAACCAAAAAAAAAAAAAAAACAAACCAAAAAAACCCATTTATAAGGTCTTGCTGTAGATTAATAAAAACAAAAATAAAGTGAATGTGGGTTCTCCTCTTTACCAACAAACAGTTTTTATGATGTATGCACTAGATGACAGCCAGACATTAGACTATAACAAATGAAATGGTATTGGATGCTCTACTTTCAGAGATAAATGATATTCCACCACTGTATCATTCTATTTTGGATATTAAGGACTGCATATTGCTGGTATTGTCAAGCTAGGTGTGCTCCTCATCACCAGATGAAATGCCCAACTAGGCAATAAGACTATTAAGTACTGACACAGCTACACACAGTGTCAAGAGGCTTGCTACGGCAGTAGCCAGAGTGCTCTAAACTCATCCACACCCTTATGTCTCCACACTGGCAGTGCTGAGAGTTGTACTAATAAACTACAAAGCCACATTGAGTACACCCTCCTTGAGATTCAAGTCTCCTTGTACAGTGTTTTTATGCTCATTACAGGAGTGGCAGGTATATATCTCACTTTAAGTGACACCGCAGTACACTGTGGTACATACAGTAGGAATTAGACAATGTACCGAAGATATTGTATGGGACAGAAAAAAATACAGAATTTAGGATGTTTAATACCTGAAAAGACTATACCCACACCCCTCAACTCTACACATTTAAAGATTTTTGTCTGTTACTTAACTGGAAGTTAAGATTACTGATATAGTTCACGTATGGGGGTGCATCCCTGAAATCCTGGCTATTAGGCAAGAGAATAATTCAAGTAATACTCAAACTATAATATTTGAAGCTGGCCTGAGTTACTTATGAAACCCTATCCTAAAGGAAGGAACGGAAGGGAAAAAATTAACTTGCTAGGGTCCTCCTTCCCCTTGCTAAATAATAGAGATGACCAAACGGATGTTTTTAGGATCACTTAAAGTTGAGAATATATTTTAAGGTAACACGCAGCTGAGAACATCGGTTAAAAGGCTTTTGCCTGAGTCTGGAAGATTTCTAAACAGATTACAGATTTTGTGATGGACGTCATGGATGGCGCCCAGGGACGGGTGCGTGGCTAACTGGATGAAGCACAGCCACAGAGCAACAGATCTACGTGTGAAGGGTTGGAAGTGACTCGTGGTGCAAAAGCGTAAAGGGAAAACTTCATTAAGACCTCTGCCCCAGTGTCACGGTTTCCCCCCCCCCGGCCCCCAGGGGACATGCCAAATCTGCAAGGTGGAGGGGAAACCAGCTGCTGGTGCTGAGAATGGAAGGGTGAGGGTACTTGGGCGCAGCAGCGACAGCGGAACCCGCCGCCCACCACCCTTCCCCGGCGTCCCAAGGCACCTTGCTGCTAATGGCCTCGGCGTGCGGAGTCGACGTGTGAGTGGGCCCCGGCGCGGCGCGGTCGTCGGGGTGCACCCCACCGCTGGGCATTGCCACACCGCGCCGCACGCCCAGAAAGGCGACTGAGGATGAAACGGCGGCCGGCAGGCCCGACCGGAAGCCTGGGTTCCCTCAGGAACCCGCCCCTTCCGGCACCCTGACCAATGGAGTGCGCACACTCACGCTTGCGCGGTGGCAGGAGCGCCGGGAGTGGGTTGTGAGAAGTTTGACGTTAGAGTAGCGGTGCACGAGAGCAAACAGATTTTAGGCTGAAGGTGCAGTGTGGCTAAGCTGCAGAGTCTATGAATGGTCTGTGTCGCCGCCTAGCGGATCCTATGTAAAAATAAAGCACCTGGCAGGAGGATTTCTGAGTTCGAGGCCAGCCTGGTCTACAGAGTGAGTTCTAGGACAGCCAGGGCTATAGAGAAACCTTGTCTCGAAAAACAAAAACCAATCAATCAATCAATCGCTAATTAGTATTGTGCCTAACATTGTGATCTTGACATTTCTTTATTGATATTCTTGGGTGCTCTTTGGTTTGGTTTTAACATCTCCTCTTCTTTATGTATGTGAGTTCACTGTCTCTGTCTTCAGACACACCAGAAGAGGGGATCAGATCTCATTACAGATGGTTGTGAGCCACTATGTGGTTGCTGGGAATTGAACTCAGGACTCCGGAAGTCAGTGATCTTAACTGTGGAACTATCTCTCCAGCTCCAGCATCCTTTATTCTTTTGTGAGTTGACTAAAATTTTTGACGTGGTATAACTAAAGGCTTGTACATCATGAGTTAAGCCCACACATGCGTCTTACTGGTGCTTCAAGTTAGTCTCAAATTGTTATAGAACTAACTGTTCTTTTAATTTTTTTCTGTCTCGATTTTTTAAATGTTTGTTTTTGTTTCTGATTTGCACATCCCTGCTAAGTAATTTCACCCTGGAAGCAATGATGATAGGGAATTTACTTTTATAGTCTACTTTGTGGTATCTGCAGCATGACGGATATCTGGTCCCTTTTAGAAGAGATGGTAGATAGTCCACTTTGTCAACCTCTTTGTGCCCATTAATGGGAAACAGTTCCTCAATCTCAAGATGGTCATTGTCTAGGGCAGGGATGGAGAAAGACAGGAATAAGTCCTGTGGGTTCTGTGAGTTTCTATGTTTACTTTCAACCTGAGACTGAAACTTGTGAAGTAAAGCACGAAGGGTTCTGTGTCTATGTGTTAGAATACACATTACATCTCACTAGGTGAATGTCAAATAATTTCCTACTTTGGATCACATTAACAATTATTATTCATTTATTTTTATTAATTAAATTCATCCTTAGACATATTTTTGCACACACATACTGACCATGATCAACCTCTACCTACCTACACCCTGTCTATATACTTGGACTCCCCACCATTCAAAGGGTTATTTTGAAGATCAAAAACTTAATATCTGTACACTGTTTATCATTAGTTTCAGGCACATACTAAGGTCTATAGATGTTCATTAAACATCAAATCAGAAAGGATCCCAGAAGGTTTTGATAAAACAAAGATCCTGAGCTGTGGATTCCTTTTGGCTGTGGATTCCTTTGGGCTGTGGATTCCTTTGGTTTATTTCATAATAAAGATTCATTTTCTTTTCCAGGAATTTTCAACATGGCTAGAGTGGCCATAGCTAATAGTTTACAAACAAACATGTGGAGACAGTTTTGTTTGATGGGTGGCCTTTAATTAATGGAACAGGGAAGTGTAATTAATAAGATTTAATAAGATAAAGTAGGGAGCACTTACAAGGTGACAGACTGAGCCACTGACCTTTTTAATTTTTTTGTTTTTTTTGTTTTTTTTTTTGAGTCAGGGTTTCTCTGTATAGCTCTGGCTGTTCTGGAACTCACTCTGTAGACCAGGCTGGCCTTGAACTCAGAAGTCCTCCTGCCTCTGCCTCCTCCCAAGTGCTGGGACTAAAGGTGTGCGCCACCACTGCCCGGCCGCCACTGACTGTTTTTAAGGAGCAAAGCTAGCAGACTGCCAAGCAATATCAGTAAGGAAATAGTGCTGGGCATTGTCGCGGGTAGAAGTGGGTGCTGACGTAAGACTAAGAAGGTGAAATCAAGAGATAGTGCTGGACATTGTCTAGGTGAGGAGTGGGGGAGAGACAGGATTAAGAAGGTGAAATCAGGGCAAAGGTAATGCATAGGCTGAAGAATTCTCTCAGCAGGTAGCAGAGTTGAAGATACTGAAATGTTGTTTACCACAGGAACTCTAGAGTCTATGGAAGAGTTTACTGGGTCCTTATCAGAGGCATTAGGGAGAGGGTGCAGGGACTTTGCCCTAGTAACAAAGCATTTCAGTTTTCCACTGTAACAGGGGAAGTGTAAAAGTACTGAAAGGAGTAACTAAAGCTTAGGACCTGTGCTGGCCAGGTAGAAGAATTATAAGCCTGAAAATCCAGCACAAGCTTGCCCACATAGGCCTGGGAATGAGCAAGCAAGCTGTTGAACATTCTGGGAACTAGCACGCCGAGAAGAGATAGATAGGACATGTCTGAGTGGGCTCAGGCAAGCAGGGACCTGTCTGGGCAAGATGACCCAACTGAATGATGAGGTATGGTTGGAGGCCAGCCAGATGCCCTACTGCCTCAATACCACCCTTAGGAATTTCCCTATGCTCTGATCTGCACGTATTCTAGCTGGATTTGAATTAGCCAATTATGCATTGCTATGCTAATTCCTTTGTTTCCCTAGACCTCCTTCCAATAAAAACTCCTAACCCCTGAGCCTTGAGGTTGATCCCTCTGTCTCCTGCGTGAGATATGGGTCCACCCGGAGCTCCGATACTAAAACTACCTCGTGTGTTTACATCAAGATGGTCTCTCGTGTTTCCTTGGGTGCACGTTCTCCTGGGACTTGAGTGAGGGTCTCCCTATGGGGGTCTTTCAGTACTATGTGAAATATGACTAAACCTATTCTACTTGAGGTAGTATTAGTTCTGAAGCGCTGCTTCAGTTGTGGGATGTGAATATCAAGTACCCCACTTCTTGCTGCCAACCCCTTGAGGCTCTATGTAGAAGGACTGAGTATGAAGTGAGTGAATGACAGATATGAAACTTAAAGATGCTCTCGCTCTCAAGGTGCTGACAGTGAACACCTCAAGATTTCATCCTGGATGACTCATGCCTCACCCTTGTCTTCATTTTGCTATTTTTCTGGGGTAATTTGAAGACAGAGATAACTTGTAAATAATACCAGTGTAAGTTATATAAGCCTTTGTGCTTGATATAACACAGCATGCCTGACAATTACAAAAAGATTTGTCAAATTAGTTTCTTTTAGATTTCCTTTATATTACTACCACTGTCTACTTAAGTTCCCAAACATAAAAGCAATGTTTCACATGTGTAGGCCTGTGTGACTGAAGTAAACTCGGTCATCTCTACAAGTTGATTCACTACATCGTTGTCAGTAAAAAATGGTTATGAGGAGTTGCAAATTCCAAGTAGGCATTTTAATGGCTTTAGAGCATGGAGAAATGTATCTTCCTAGATGAATTAATGATGGTAAATGCTAAATGATATATGATGATAGCACTTTACAAATTCAAGTGGTGATTCCCCGTATAGAGTGTCTCATTCTAAGTTAGAATTCCTTAGGCCTTCAGGTTTCCCAAATAGCATAGGAGAGAGCTGGGATAATTGGAGTGCAGACAGACTTGTGAGCACAGGTAGGACCACCACTGCTGCTCAGAGGAACCCACCCAGAAACCTCAGGACACAGGAACCTAGGAGCTGCTTGGGACAGGAGTCTTCCAGTTTCTGTCTGCACCCAGAGCTGATCCTGTGCCACAGAGCTACATACACCAATACCACCAGGAAAGAGCTGGTCTCCCAGGAGTGCCTACACACCTGTGAGCAAAGGTAAGACCACTACTTCTCTTCAAATTCCTGGCTCAAGACAGACCCTTCCAGAGCCATCAGGACATAGGAAACAAGGATCAGATTGGGACAGAATACTTCTGGTTTCTGTCTGCACCCCAGAGCTGACCCTGTGCCACAGTTCTCTATACCTAAATTCCTCTTGGAGAGAACTGATCTCTCAGGAGTGCTGACACACAGGCTTGCAGGATGAACAAGCCACAGTCAGAGACAGCAAGACCAGCTAACACCAGAGATAACCAAATGGCAACAGGCAACCCCAAGAACATAAGCAAGAGAAACCGAGGCTACTTGGTGGGATAATCAGAACCCAGTTCACCAACCACAGTGAGCCCTGGTTACCCTAACACACCAGAAAAGCAAGACTCTGATTTAAAGTCACATCTCATGATAGAGATAGAGGACTTTAAGAAGGATATAAATAACTCCCTTAAAGAAATTCAGGAGGACACAGGTAAAGAGCTAGAAGCCCTTAAAGAGCAAACACAAAAATCCCTTGAAGAATTGCAGGAAAACACAATCAAACAGGTGAAGGAACTGAAGAAAATCATCCAGGATCTAAAAATGGAAATAGGAACAATAAAAAAATCACAAAGGGAGAGAACACTGGAAATAGACAACCTAGGAAAGACATTAGGAGTTATAAGTGCAAGCATCACCATCAGAATACAGGAGATAGAAGAGAGAATCTCAGGGGCAGAAGATGCCATAGAAAACAGACACAACAGTCAAAGAAAATGCAAAAAGCAAAAAGATCCTAACCCAAAACATCTGGGAAATCCAGGACACAATGAAAAGACAAAACCTAAAGAAAATAGGTATAGAAGAGAGCCAAGATTCCCAACTTAAAGGGCCAGTAAATATCTTCAACAAAATTATAGAAGAAAACTTCCCTAACCTAAAGAAAGAGATGTAGATGCACATACAAGAAGCCTACAGAACTCCAAAGAGATTGGGCCAGAAAAGAAATTCCTCCCATCACATAAGAATCAAAACACCAAACACACTAAACAAAGAAAGAATATTAAAAGCAGTAAGGGAAAAATGTCAAGTAACATATAAAGGCAGACCAATCAGAATTATACCAGACTTCTCACCAGAGTCTATGAAACAGACTGGGCAGATGTCATACAGAACCTAAGAGAACACAAATGCCAGCCCAGACTACTATACCCAGCAAAGCTCTCAATTACCATTGATGGAGAAAACAAGATATTCTATGACAAAAACAAATGTATATATCTTTCCATAAATTCAGTCCTACAAAGGATAATAGATGGAAAACACCAACAACATAAGGAGGGAAATTACACCCTGGATAAAAGCAAGAATATAATCTTTCAACAAACCCCCAAAAAGAAAGCCACACAAACATAATTCCACATCTAACAATAACAATAACATGAAATAACAATTACTTTTCCTTAATATCTCTTAATATCAATGGACTCAATTACCCAAATAAAAAGACATAGACTAAGAGACTAGACACATAAACAGGACCCAACATTTTGCTGCATACAGGAAACACACCTCAGTGTCAAAGACAAATACTACCTCAGAGTAAAGGACTGGGAAAACAATTTTCCAAGCAAATGGTCCCAGGAAATAAGCTGGAATAGCCATTCTAATAAATCATCTTTCAACCAAAAGTCATCAAAATAGATAAGGAAGGCCACTTCATACTTATCAAAAGAAAAATCTACCAAGAAGAACTCTCAATTCTGAACATCAATTTTCTAAATGCAAGGGCAACCATATTCATAAAAGAAACTTTATTAAAGTTAAAGCACACATTGCACCTCACACAATAATTGTGGGGGACTTCAACATCCCACTCTCATCAATGGACAGACAGGTAAACACAAACTAAACAGAGACACAGTGAAACTAATAGAAGTTATGAACCAAATGGATTTAACAGATAGCTATACAACATTTCATCCTAAATCAAAAAAATATACCTTATTCTCAGCACCTCATGGTACCTTCTCAAAAATTGACCATATAATTGGTCACAAAACAGATTTCAACAGATATAAGAAAATTGAAATAATCCCTTGCTGTAGAGAGCCGCACCCAAGCTGGCAGCCGCCATTACAAGATGGCACCGGCATCCGGTGTCTTCTTCCTATAACAAGTAGTCTGCGCATGTGCCTAGGGCCAGAGCGCGCCAAGTCTCAGCCCATCTGCGCATGTGCTAAGGGCCAGAGAGCGCCAAGTCACAGCCTATCCCGAGGCATCACATGAGGTAATGGGCAAGCAGCCAATCAGAAATGAACACGCCGCTCCAGGGTGTATATAAGCAGTGCCTTTCCAGGGCTTGCTCTCTCCTCGCCACATGGTAATAAAGGTTTGCTGCAGAAGGATCCTGGTGTTCCGCATGCTTTCTTGCCGGCGAGAAAATAGCGCGGGCCACACCTTGCCTTCTATCAGATCATCATGGGCTAAGTCTGGTCTTGAAAAACACTAAAAACAACAGAAAGCCCACATTGACATGGAAACTGAAAAATGCTCTATTCAATGATAACTTGGTCAAGGAATAGATAAAGAAAATTAAAGACTTTTTAGAATTTAATGAAAATAAAGGTACAACATACTCAAACTTATGGGACACAATGAAAGTAGTGCTAAGAGGAAAACTCATAGCTCTTAGTGCTTCCAAAAAGAAATTGGAGAGAGCATACACTAACAGTGTAACAGCACACCTGAATGCTCTAGAACACAAAGAAGCAAATACACCCAAGAGGAGTAGATGGCAGGAAATAATCAAGCTCAGGGATGAAATCAACCAAGTAGAAACAAAAAGAACTATAGAAATAACCAAACAAGGAGCTTGGTTCTTTGAGAAAATCAACAAGATGAATAAACCCTTAGTCATACTAACCAGAGGGCAAAGAGACAGTATTTGAATTAACAAAATCAGAAATGAAATGGGAGATATAACAATACAAACTAAGGAAATTAAAAAAAAAAAGCATAAGATCCTATTACACAAGCCTATACTCAAGACAACTGGAAAACCTGGATGACACTGACAATTTTCTAGACAGATACCAAATACCAAAGTTAAATCCAGATCAGATAAACCATATAAACAGTCCCATAATTCCTAAACAAATAGAAGCAGTCATTAAAAGGGTCCCAACCAAACAAAGCCCAGGACCAGATGGGTTTAGTGCAGAGTTCTATCAGACCCTCAAAGGACCCCATACCCATACTCTTCAAACAATTCCACAAAATAGAAACAGAAGGAACACTACCCAGTTTGTTTTATGAAGCCACAGTGATGCTGATACCAAAACCATACAAAGACTCAACAAAGATAGAGTACTTCAGACCAATTTCCCTTACGAATATTGATGCAAAAATACTCAATAAAATTCTTGCCAGTTGAATCCAGGAACACATCAAAACAATCATTCAACATGATCAAGTAGGCTTCAACCCAGGGATGAAGGGATGGTTCAATATATGGAAATACATCAATGCAATCCACTGTATAAACAAACTCAAAGGAAAAAAAAAACCCACATGATTATTGCATTAGATGCTGAAAAGGCAGTTGACGAAATGCAACATCCTTTCATGTTAAAGTCTTGGAAAGATCAGGAATTCAAGGCCCATACCTAAACATAATAAAACAAATATATAGCAAACAAGTAGCTAACATCAAACTAAATGGAGAGAAACTTGAAGCAATCTCACTAAAATCAAAGACTAGACAAGGCTGCCCTCTCTCTCCCTATCTATTCAATATAGTACTTAAAGTTCTAGCTAGAGCAATTAGACAACAAAAGGAGGTCAAAGGGATACAAATTGGAAAGGAAGAAGTCCAGATATCACTATTTGCAGATGATATGATAGTATACTTAAGTGAGCCCAAAAACTCAACCAAAGAACTCCTACAGCTAGTAAACAATTTCAGCAAAGTGGCTGGATATAAAATTATCTCAAACAAATCAGTAGCCTTCCTATATTCAAAGGATAAACAGGCTGAGAAAGAAATTAGGGAAGCGACACCCTTCACAATAGTGACAAACAATATAAAGTATCTTGGTGTGACTCTAACCAAACAAGTGAAAGATCTGTATGACAAGAATTTTAAGTCTCTGAAGAAAGAAATCTAAGAAGACCTAAGAAGATGGAAAGATCTCCCATGCTCCAGGATTACCAGGATTAATAGAGTAAAAATGGCCATCTTGCCAAAAGCAATCTACAGATTCAATGCAATTGTAAGACTCTGTCCAGCCTTCGCTTACTGGAGACTCCCTGAGTGAACACATGGAGCCTGGATCGATGCAAAAAGCAAGAGGATTTTTATTGTTCCAGTGCACTGGGATCATCCCAGGCCTGAAGGAGAGGCAACAACCCCGCACAACTTGTTCAATGAGTTTTTATACACTTTGTAGGGCAGCAGCCATTAGGCACAATGTGATTGGCAGAACAGGGTGGCTTTTTAAACTGATTGGTCTTCAGGGAATGAGGTGCCAAGGACTTTCCTCGTCTGAAGGTGGGTAATGGTTCATCCTGCCAAATGTGTCCTCACCTGCAGGTCAGTTCCCACCCTGTGGTGTGAAGATGTTAATTATCCTTTCCCTTCTAGACAGGCAAGTGTTTCATGACCTTTCTAAAGTTTCTGAGCTGACCTTATTAAACTCGACAGAAATTCCTGGCCTCCCGGTGTTTTTCTGAGATGTTCATGTTTACTTGGTTCTCACACAATCTCCATCAAAACTTCATAGAGTTAGAAAGAGCAATTCTCAAATTCATTTGGAATAACAAAACAAAAATGAACAAACAAACAAAAAACCCCAACTAGGATAGGGGAAACTATTCTCAACAATAGAAGAATTTCTGGGGGAATCAGCATCTCAGACCTCAAGCTGTACTACAGAGCAATAGTGATAAAAAACAAAAAACAAAAAACAAACTGCATGGTATTGGTACACAGACAGGCAGGTAGATCAATGGAATAGAATTTAAGACCCAGAAATGAACCCATACACCTGTGGTCATTTTGATCTTTGACAATGGAGCTAAAACCATCCAGTGGAAAAAAGACAGCATTTTCAACCAATGGTACTGCCTCAACTGGCAGGTAGCATGCAGAAGAATACAAATTGATCCATTCGTATCTGCTTGTACAAAGCTCAAGTCCAAGTGGATCAAGGACCTCCACATAAAACCAGATACACTGAAACTAATAGAAAGGAAAAGTGGAGAAGAGCCTGGAACACTTGGCACAGGGGAAAATTTCCTCAACAGAACACCAATAGCTTATGCTTTAAGATCCAGAATTGACAAATGGGACCTCATAAAATTGCAAAGCTTCTGTAAGGCAAAGGACACTGTCAATAGGACAAAACGGCAACCAACAAATTGGGAAAAGATCTTTACCAACCCTACATGCAATGGAGGGCTAATATCCAATATATACAAAGAACTCAAGAAGTTTGACTCCAGAGAACCAAATAACCCTATTAAAAGTGAGGTACAGACAGAGCTAAACAAAGAATTCTCTACTGAGGAATACGGAATAGCTGAGAAGCACCTAGAGAAATGTTCAACATCCTTAGTCTTTAGGGAAATGCAAATCAAAACAACCATGAGATTCCACCTCACACCAGTCAGAATGGCTAAGATCAAAAACTCAGGTGACAGCAGATGCTAGTGAGGATGTGGAGAAAGGAACACTCCTCCACTGATAGTGAGATTGCAAGCTAGTACAACCACTTGGAAAATCAGTTCGGTAATTTCTTACTAAATTGGACATAGTACTACCGGAGGACCCAGCTATGCCGCTCCTGGATATATACCCAGAAGATGCTTCAACATGTAATAAGGACACATGCTCCAGTATGTTCATAGCAGCCTTATTTATAATAGCCAAAAGCTGGAAAGAACCCAGATGTCCCTCAACAGAAGAATAGATACAAAAAATGTGGTACATTTACACAGTGGAGTATTACTCAGCTATTAAAAACAATGACTTCATGAAATTCTTAGGCAAATGAATGGAACTAGAAAATATAATTCTGATTGAGGTAACCCATTAACAAAGGAACACACATGGTATATACTCACTGATTAGTGGATATTAGCCCAGAAGCTCTGAATACCCAAGATACAATTTATAGACCACATGAAGCTCAAGAAGAAGGAAGACCAAAGTGTGTATACTTTGGTCCTTCTTAGAAGGGAGAACAAAATACCCATGGGAGGAGAAACAGAGACAAAGTATGGAGCAGAGACTAAAGGAAAGGCCATGCAGAGACTATCCCACCTGGGGATCCATCCCATATACAGTCACCAAACTCAGACACTATTGTAGATGTCAACAAGTGCTTGCTTACAAAGTCCTGATATAGCTGTCTTCTGAGAGGATCTGCCAGTGCCTGACTAATACAGCTAACTATTGGATTGAGCACAAGGTCCCCAGTGGAGGAGCTAGAGAAAGGACCCAAGGAGCTGAAGGGGTTTACAGCCTCATAGGAGGAACAACAATATGAACTAACTAGTACTCCCAGAGCTCCCAGGGACTAAACCAGCAACCATAGAGTACACATGGAGGGACCCATGGCTTCAGCTGCTTTTGTAGCAGAGGATGGACTTGTTGGACATCAATGGGAGGAGAGGTCCTTGGTCCTGAGAAGGCTCTATACCTCTGTGTAGGAGAATGCCAGAACAGGGAAGTGGGAGTGAGTGGGTTGGTGAGCGGGGGAAGGGGGATGAGATAGGGGATTTTCGGAGAGGAAAGGAGGAAAGGGGATAACATTTGAAATGTAAATAAAGAAAATATCTAATTAAAAAAATAAAAATAAAAACTATGAACCATATATTTAATATAAACTTTTCTAGTGTCTGAATTTAAAAGGTAAAAAAGACCAGGATAAGACGAAGTTAAATAATATCCTTCACTTCAGCTAATTTTATATCCCAAAACATTGTTGTTTCATCATGTACTCCATGTAAAAGTCACTAATCATATCTTCTACGGGTGTTTGACATACTTTAATACTGCCTCCAAAATCCATATGTATTTTATTCTTATAGCATATCACAGTTCAGATTCGAATGTCTTAACTGCCACATGTTTCAGTAGTAAATGCGCTGGTTGTACAGTTGTAGGCATACAATCTTAAAATAACACAAAAGAATGTCTGTTCTTGCTGTGTGCAATCTAGAGTCACAGACAATCAAGCCTGGACATAATCTGTGAGTAAGCACATCAGGGAGACAGAATGTTGTCTGCCTTGTTCTGTAAATGGGTGAACTGGATTTCACAGTCTATGAGAATGCTTCCTTTTCTTGTATTAATGGACACTTGGCCTTGTATATGCTGTTCAGATTTTATATGTGTCACCTGTCTCTTTCTCTAAATGCTTGGAAGGAAAAATTATTTGGAAAATGAAGGAAAGGTGGGAAGAAAAAAGGAAAGGAAAGCAAAGGAAAGAGGGAGGGAAGAGTAGAGGGAGGAAGTGCAGGTAGGAGGAAGGCAGGGAATGGAGTAAATGGAGGAAGATAACAGCTCTGAATTGTCAATGTCTCTTAGGTCAGTAGGTAACTATTTATGGTGTTAAGTGAACTTTCAAACAGAAGCTTTAACAATTGAATGTAATGCTAATTTAAGCTCCAAAGTACATTCTAAAAGATCATGTTCCAGAACCCCTTAGACTGTGGACTTATTTACATATGGCACAGGCCTAACAGCCTTATGGACTATAAAGTTCATGACATCATGAGGCTGACTGGAAAATCCTGTAGTCTGCTCCCTGCATGTCTTGTTCAGCCCTGAAAAGAATGTGCTACAAACGTGAATATAATTCAACTCATATTTTAAAATTGTAAGTGAGGCCTTTTTGCATATTAAGAGATGTTCTTTGGTGAAGTCTGTATGTGTTAAATATTTTATTTATTCATACACACACACACACACACACACACACACACACACACACACACAAATGAGTCCAGAAGCCAGATCGTCTGGAGCTGAGTTACAAGCAGTTTTCAATTACCCAAGGTGGGACCTGGGAACCTTGGGTCCTCTACAAAAGCTGTTAACCCTTGAGCTATTGCTCTAGCATTTTGTGTATGTGCATGTTTTGAAACATGGTTTCATCATAAAGCCCTGGCAGGCTGACTGGGTGCTCACTATACCCCAGGCTGGCCTCAAACACAGGGCTATCCTACTGCTTTTGCCCGTCCGGTGCTAAGATTATAGGAATATGCCACTACACCTGGCTTGAAACTGAAGCTGAGACAAAATGCTAGCTAATTCATTTTTAGATGAATTTCTAGTTTGATGTTAGATAAGTGAATCTCCAGAGGGCAGAAAAGAAAGCAGAATATTGACAATAGGAATTTCCAGTGCGGTTTTCATGTCAGCGGAGCTAAAATTCTGGCCTGGCACATGCATTGTTGTTTTTATTAGAGTGTGGGCCTCTTGAGCCTGGGAGCCTTCCAGAACTTCCAGCATGCAGTAGGTGTAGTCTCGTGTGGCTTCTCTTAACCATCTATATGCTGGAGAACTTTCCCTGCAATGGCAGGCTAGCTTTCTGTTTTTCATTCATACCCATTTTACTTAAGACATCTAATAGGGCTGATTCAAAGTGATGTGTGACTAAACTCAACACGTCTGCATTACAGTGCTCTTGCCAAGGGCTTTTTTTTTCTTGGCAGCTGACAGAGTCCCTACCCAGATAGTGCTGGAACCTTGACTCGCTACATCACCTCTTCTCACAGCCTAATCAAACATGAAACTCTTCTGGATTTCCTTACATACTGTGAGGTTTTGACCTTTTCTCGTCTCTGCCACCATTTAACACTTTAAACCATCATATTTTCCCAACGATCACAACTTTTTCTTTGTGAGTCCACTAAGGAATCTCTGTACCCCAAACACTATGGGATGAAGACTTTTAAGTATGTAGGACGTACCATTTTAGCACCTTCTTAATGTATTAATTAGCTTCCCAGTGCTCCCAAAGTCAATTGTAAACTCTCTTTACTTGACCGTATACAGCTCTTGCGCATCCCACTTTCCCTTTCTGTTACAGGGTCAGGATAGTTTGGCTCTTTCCCTCTTTAAGTTTACTCTAATGAAGGCTGGCATTCAGACTTTTGGGGAGGTCTCTGCAAGCACCACGGCTGGCAGAGTAATGATCTGCTTCAGGCAAGAAGAAAATCTGCTTCAGTACGATTAATTAACTGGGCTCATTAAAACTTCTAGAGTCTGATCCCAAACAGTTTATTTTTGACATAGTTAAAGACAGTACAATTTTCCTTGTGATAATTATCGCAATAAGGCTTAAAGCATAACTACATTGAGACTCTTGGGAAGTTCATGCCTTCTGCTAACTACCTGTGATCCATCCATAAGGATGGTTTCCATTGACTAAAGAAGCAATGCTCAGGATAGATGTTTAGGGGACAAGGATAAACACAAGAGTCTGGAAGATTTTGGGAGGCCTGGCCCTACAGCTAGCAAAGATCACCAGGTTATTAGCTACATCTATCCCCATATTTCTGAGCAGAAACAAGTATAAATTCCTTCTGTCAAAGAGAAACGCCTGCATGTTTAGCGTTCCTGGTTTTGCTAGTGTGATCTGTAAGCATGAGGGCCTCATGTCCTCTACACCTACTTAATTCCAATTCACTCATCAGTCTCTTCATTAACGTTACTTCCTCCTCTATGTGTTTGTGGAGAAGAGGTTAGCCCTTCTTTATGCTTCTATAAATTTCCATATTCCTTTGCAATCCATATGGTGTTCATGTTTCCTAGTGGGTTTGGGCTGTGCTGTCTATTTATAGATGCAATTAGCACAAAAACTTTGAGATAGCAAGCACTCAGCAGTAAATATTAGTTGTAATACTAAAGGAATGGATAAATACACACCCATCTTGATTTAATTAGCATCTCATTTCACATGTCTTTTTGAACTACAGATTTTGAAAGACTTTACTATACTCCAAGAAATTTTTAAAAATTGTAGCAACTCATAAGATAGTTAAAGGTTGTTCATCTACTCTCCTAAGTAGAAAATATGTAATGAAATAATATTGAGAAAGAGAAGAGTAGAAAGCTATATTGGCAATGTAGCTCTATGGTAGAGTGATCACATACTATGAGACTCTGCCTTCCCAGCATCACCACCACCATCACGACCACTTCTCACTACTACTACTACTACTACTATTACTATTATTATTATAATAATAATAAATTTATAAATGACATAAATGCCACCATTGGCACAACTTATAAATGGCACAATTATTAAATCAAAGAGTTAACAATTTGAAAGCATCTTATCAGTTAGCAGCTCCCTTTATTTTAACTTCAATAGTATATCTACCCCATTAACTAAGACCTTTGGGAATGCTATGTTGCTATGATGTTCCCCATAGGCTTGTGTGTTTAATCATCTTATCCTGTTTTGAGGTATCCTGAGGAGGTTGTGAGACCCGGCTTTCAGAGGCAGGTCACTGAGGGCAAACCTGCAGAACTTACAGCTCAGGAATCTGGTTCCCAAGTCTGTCACTGTGAAGCCACTTTTTCCTGCCTTCTCCAGGCTTGTACCCTCTGAAACCATTAATCAAAATAAAATTGTCTTCCTTTGAGTTTCTTCTGCTAGGCACTTTATCACAGCAACATGAAAAGTAACGAATACAGGCAATATTTTAGAAAGTCGTAAGAATTAGTCTGTGGGACTCAGTGAGAGCTAATGATTTGTTATTGCTCCCTCCTCCTCTCTTGCTCTATCTCTCCTTTCCTTCTTTAAAAATTTTTTATTTAACCTTTTTTTATAGTCCAGATTTTATTCCCCTCCTGGTCTATCCTCTGACTGTTCCACATCCCATACCTCCTCTCCCCACTGTCTCCACGAGGATGTGCCCCTCCAACTCCTACCCCCCAAGACATCCCCATTCCCTTGGGCCTCCAGTCTCTTGAGGGTTAGGTGAATCTTCTCTGACTGAACCGAGACCTGGCAGTCCTCTACTATATATGTGTTGGTGTAGGCTGCCTGGTTGATGGCTCAGTCTCTGAGAGATCTCAGGGGTCCAGGTTAGTTGAGACTGCTGGTCTTCTTATAGGGTCACCCTCTTCTTCCTCAGCTTCTTTCAGCTTTCCCCTAATTCAACCATAGGGTTCATCAACTTCTGTCCATTGGTTGGGTGTAAATATCTGCATCTGACTCTTTCTGCTGCTTGTTGGGTCTTTCGGAGGGCAGTCACAGTAGGTCCCTTTTCGGGAGCACTCTATAGCCTCAGGAATAGTGTCAGGCTTTGGGGGCCTCCCCTTGAGCTGGATCCCAATTTGGGCCTGCTGCTGGACCTCCTTTTCCTCAGGCTTTTCTCCATTTTTGACCCTGCAGTTTTTTCAGACAGGAACAATTCTGTCAGAGTATTTGATTGTGGGCTGGCAACCCTATTCCTCACTTGATGTCCTGTCTTTCTGCTGGAGGTGAGCTCTACAAGTCCCTTATCCCCACTGTAGGGCATTTCATCCAAGATCCCTCCCTTTGAGTCCTGAGAGTCCCTCACCTCCCAGATCTCTGGTACATTCTAGAGGGTCCCCCACCTCTTAAATCCTGAGATTGTCTGTTTCCATTCTTTCTTCAGGCCCTCAGGACTTTGCTCTTGTTCCCCTTACCCAACCCTTCTTCTCCTTCCTGAACCCTTTCCCACCCAGATCCCTCTTTCCCTCCCCACTCCTATAATTGCTTTCTTCTCCCTCCCAAATGGGATTGAGGCATCCTCACTTCAGCTTGTTAACCTTTTTGAGTTCTGTGGATTGTATCTTAGGTGTTCTGTACTTTTTTTGGCTAATATCTACTTATTAGTGAGTATATACCATGCATGTCCTTTTGGGTCTAAGTTACCTCATTCAGGATGATATTTCTAGTTCCATTCATTTGCCTATAAAACTCGTGATGTCTTAATTCTTAATAGCTGAGTAGTATTCCATTGTGTAAATGAACCCCATTTTCTATATCCATTCTTCTGTTGTGAGACATCTGGGTTTTTCCAGCTTCTGGTTATCACAAACAAGGCCACTATGAATATAGTGAAACACATGCCCCTGTGGCATGGTGGGACATCTTTTGGGTATATGCCCAAAAGAGGTATAGCTGGATCTTCATGTAGATCTATTTCAAATTTTCTGAGGAATCACCAGATTGATTTCCAGAATGGTTTTACTGGTTGGCAATCTCACCAACAATGGAGGAATGTTCCTCTCTCTCGACATCCTTGCCAACATGTGCTGTCACCTTAGATTTTTTTATCTTAGTCATTCTGACTGGTGTATGGTGGAATCTGAGTCTTGTTTTGATTTGAATTTTCCTGATCACTAAGGACTTTGAACATTTCTTTAAGAGCTTCTCAGCCATTCAAGATTCCTCTGTTGTAGATTCACTATATAGTTCTATACCTCATTTTTTGATTGGGTTTTTTTTTCTGGTAGTTAGCTTCTTGAGTTCTTTTTATATTTGGATATTAGCCCTTTGTCAGATGTGGAATTAGTGAAGATTTTTTTCCCCAATGTGTAGGTTGTTGATTTGTCCTATTGACTATGTTCTTTGCCTTACAAAAGCTTTCCAGTTTCATGAGGTCCCATTTATCAATTCTAGATCTTAGAGCTTGAGCTATTGGAGTTCTGTTTAGGAAATTTCCCCCTGTGCCAATGATTTCAAAGCTCTTTCCCACTTTCTCTTCTATTAGATTCAGTGTATCTGTTTTTTATGCTGAGGTCCTTGATGCACCTGAACTTGAGTTTTGTGCAAGGTGACAAATATGTATCTATTTTCATACTTCTATGTACAGACTGCCAGTTAGACCAGCATCATTTGTTGAAGATGCTTTCTTTTTTCCATTGTATATTTTTTTTTGTCAAAGATCAAGTATCCATATGTGGGTCTTCAATTCTATTCCATTGACCAATGTGTCTGTCTCTGGGCCAGTACCATCCAGGTTTTAATCACTATTGCTCTGTAGTAAACCTTGAAGTTTGGAATGGTGATTTCCCCCAAAAGTTCTTATATTGTTAAGAATTGTTTTTGATATTCTGGGTTTTTTGCCTTTCCAGATGAATTTGAGAATTGCTCTTTCCATGTCTTTGAAAAATTGTGTGAGGATTTTGAAGGGGGTTGCATTGAATCTGTAGATTGCCTTTGGTAGGATGGCAATTTTTACTGTGCTAATTCTGCCAATACATGAGCATGGGAGATCTCTCCATTTTCTTAGGAAGAAGGAGAAGGAGAGGGAGAAGGAGAGGGAGAGGGAGAAGGAGAGGGAGAGGGAGAAGGAGAGGGAGAGGGAGAAGGAGAGGGAGAGGGAGGAGGAAAGGAACAGGGAGAAGGAGAGGGAGAGAGCTCCAACTGGAAATGGCATAAAATTTTGAAACCTTAAAGCCCACTCCCAGTGACACACGTCCTAATCTTCCCCAAACAGTTCCATCAACAGTTGATCAAGCCTTTAAATATATGAGCCTATGAGGCCATTCTCTTTCAAATCACCACATTTTCTTCTTCTTTTTTAATATGAAGAAATTAAAGTTCAGAGGTCTTAAACAGGTTGTTCTACGTCACTGGTCTGCCAATACTGACAGATATAAAATAGAAATTAATTAGTTATAATGCTAAGTCCCTAAAAAAAAAATCAATGATTTCTTTCTTCTGATCATTGGCTTTTGGATGTGCAATAGAAAGCAACTGTTTGATCATATCAGCTGGTGAACATTGCCCAGTGCCTCAGATGAGTCTCCTTGCCTCATCTGGTCAGAAAACTCCTACTGGAATGCTCATTCTGACTCCTAGACCTTTATTTTGAATATTCTGGTATAAAAAGTTTGGGACAGGACATAAACACTGGAATTTTTAATAAGCACATAATATTTCTTATCTTGTTATGTTTGGGGATCATTGGCTTAGATAATGTCATAGTTTTCATTTTCAGGTGCTAGTAAAGAACCAACCTCAACAAAGTGCTCTGTGTTCACGCCCAAGGAAGGAGGCCAGTGTCAAAGACCATGGGGCAGAAGTAAGTCAAGGGGTGCTGATAAGTCAAGGAGACTGAAGACTTAAAAGGTAAGGGCCAGTACAGAACCCAGTTAGAAATGAGTTGGCAAATAGCAGTATGTTGGGAAGGGTGTCTTCAAGTAGAAGGAAACAGTGACCTCACATTGGGTGGAGCAGCAGACACGATGATAAGATCAGAGGTGCTTATTTCTCTGAAGAGTTCTGACTTTGCTTTATTGCTAAAGCAGGAAAGGATCATATGTATTAGTAAGAATGCATTGGAGGCTTTTTTCAGAGCACTGTACATAAGTGTAAGAAATAGTATGCCATGAACTAAATGACGAAGATGATGACAACCCATTTGAGAACCAGAGACTTCAGAGCTAAAATTAAAATGCAAGGTGGTTTTGTGACAGGATATCAGAACTGTGAGCATCTTTAGTAGGAAAACCTTGATGAAGCTACAATAGTTAGATAATACTTTCATAGAGGGGTTTTGATAGACCTGGGCCTTAGAGTGGCCAGGCTCTAGACAGACATAAAGAAAGGAAACATGAACAAACAAGGGACAGACAGGGTGAGAAGCATGAAAAGCAGACTTCTCATCAGCAAAGATGTAGGTCAGTGAGAAATTTAATGGAGGAAAGAAAGGCAATGGTAGGGGAGATAGGTTTGAAGCACCTTGAGTGTCAAATAGTAAAGTTTATGTCCTTAAGAATTAAGGATTTATTTATGCCTTTCTTGGATCATCATCTAAGAAGGAACATTACAGTGTTTCTGGAATAAACTCTTGTGAAGAATAGGGTTAAGGTGGTGTTAGTAAAAAGGGAAAGAAATGCATCTAAACAGCTTTCACAGAATTGGGTGAGGGACTTGGCAGAGAAAGTAGGGACAAGGTAGGCAATAAATTTAGACTTCATACAGATGGCATTCACCAAGATGTCTTCCTAATTGTCCTAGAGGGTGCTAGAGGTGTCATGTGTTTCACTATTTCCTTTTCAAGTCCTCCTGGATATACAATAAGACATTCAAAAATAGCTACAGATTTTATACATATATTCATATATGTATATCATTGTACTAATTAGGTTACATTTATTTTCCTCTTTAATCCTTTCAGAATTCTGATAGAAGATGATTTCCTTCATTAGGTACAAATCACGGGTCAATTTAGACTGGCATTCTGAAAAGTTAATTCTCCTAAAGATAAATAGTGGACATGGATTCGAGCAGTTTGAATCCAGAGAGTTGTTTTTTTAACTCCCATATCATATGGGCAACCCCAGGAATGAATGACAGGTAATATGGCTAGCACTATTCCTGGGCAATAATCCCTGCACATTCCTGAATCCATTCATTGCCTACACCGATTGGCTTGGCAATACAAGCTGCATCTGTTCTAGCTACTCAAGACAGACAAATCATAAACTGTAACAAAGAAAGCTGAACTTTGTTGTTGACAATTCATGTTTATTCCTTCTCTCTTCTGCATATGGAAAAGTTGAGCTTAAACATGAAGTGTTAGTAACTGAAGAGACAAAATATGAACAAAACCTGAGAACAACTGCACAAATCTACCATACAGGCAATGAACTACTTAGATGCAAAGGTGACTCTGAAAACGTAAGAGTTTGGTGAATTAGACTCAGTTCTGGAGCCTGCCCTGGATATGGTTGTAGGACACATCAAATGCTGAGTGACAGCTGAAGGTGAGCAATGTAGTACAGAAGTGAAGGACTTAGAGCACAGACCAGACTGAGACCAAATCATGACATAGTGCAAAAGGTTTCCGACATTCCCAATTGAGTTTTCTAACCTGTAGAGTGTGGAGAGTCACAGTTGTGAGGAGGATTGACTGCACTGATCTACTTAAGGGCTTGAAATCCAGTCAGTCAAGTTTTTAAACTGGAGCCATCAGCCCTTAAGCCACATCAGCCTAGAATTGTCATCATCATCATTATTATGTGGTTATGGCTATTACATCACTATGTAAAAACATGAGTGACTTAAGGAGACACAAAAGATAAGAAACCCCCAAGGTTACAGTAATCTAGACTGAAAAGCTAAGAACCTTCATTAAGGTAGTGGCTTTATAGGCAGGGCAAAGTATTACGTACTCATAATCCCAGCACTTGAGAAGCTGAGTCAGGAGGATCATAAGTTTGAGGTCAGTCCAGAACACATGACAAGACCTTGTTTCACAGGTGTGTGAGGGAAAATGTGTTCAACATATATTGCATACTTGGATGAAACTGTCCTTCTGTAGCAATGTGATAGGAAATGACTAATGCGCACAATGAAAATAATCAAAGTAAAATAAAAAACACCATTAACACCAACAATGTCCCCAACACAAACAAACAACAGTAACAAATCAGGGTTGAAAAGGAATGAAAAGGCTTGGGTTGCTAGCAGAGCATAGAGATACTGTCACTAAGCAGATGAAGGTACAAGTAAAGACTTATCTGTGCCGTGCTGCCACTGGAGCACAGCAGTAGCTGGGTAGACTTGGAATATTGGTGCTCCCACCACAGTCTTGGTATAAACTCTGGGTGCTAAAGTGTTGTGTAGAATACTTTTACAGTTCATGACTCTGGCCTGATACATCTGGTTTTCTTAAGATGACCAACTATTTTGGTTTGGTTTGGTTTTTAGTTTTGTTCTCATTGAGGGTGGTCTGGGATACCCTTAAATACATAACCCTCCTGCCTCTCAAGTGCTGAAATTACAGGCATGTATCACTATGATTTGTTAAACAAGCTGACTCTTACATGCAGTCCTAAACGTCACAATGGTTGGTAATCTTACTGCTTAAGTAGCTAAGTGACTCTTTTAAAGTCATGATCATTTATTATCACTGCAAATACTTTGATTAATGTTTTAATAGCATATCCAATATTTCTGAGATTATGTTTATTATCACCTGATTGTTTTGGCAGAGCTTAAATTACTAGGGATCAAAGCAGACACAAAATACCCAACCCTTGTTTCCTGAGATTGCTGTTTCCCTGAGTCCAGAGTTCAGCTCTTTATAGTTCCTCTTAGAAGCTGTACATTCCTAGAAGGTGACTAGTGATGTGGTCGTCTCTACATCAAAGCTTAGCACAACTTTCAATCTTTCAGTGGCCTTACAGGAACTGGTAAAACATGGCTCTTTGGGCAAACAAATAAGTTAAGAGTCCTTCTTCCCCAGTTTCAGTAGGGTTTATGTGGCCACTAGTGATCTAGGATTTACTATGAAGACCATGCTGGTTTGATTTTTACTCTATGACTAAAGTGCTTTGAATATTGGCTATCAACGTTAGGGACTAGGTAATTCTTTGTTGTGGTGGCGGCCCTGTGCTTTGTAGATGCCCCTCTGTATCCATTGTCTGTACCCAACACATGCCAGTAACAGTCTCATTCTCCACGTTATTGGAAGTCAAAGTGGTCCTGACATTGCCATGTATCACCAAGGGAGGAAATAATCCCCAATTAAAAGCCACTTAACCTTCTCACTGCTGATTTTAAACCCACAAGGGGTGAGAGCGTACGACACATGTTCTATCACTGAGGGCTTTCCAAGATTGTTGCTTCTTACATATGATGTGATTATTTAACAACTGTATGATTTTACAAAGTGAGCTATCAATCTAATCTGCAATTTGATATGTAGAAAAAACGTACAGGAGACTTGCTTTTTAAATAAGCATCTTGCTCAATGTTCTTAAGCAAATACTTCAAACCTATTCAACTGAGGCTTCATATGTAACTACTATATGCTTGGCATTATTCCTACCTACCAAGGTTACAAACACTTTTCTTTATTTTCAAGGAACTTTATGAGATTTTGTGCCTGTAATCTCAGTACAAAAGAAGATGAGTCAGGAGGATAAAGGTGAGTCTAGATCTCCCTCTCTCACACACAAAACAAAACAAAACAAAACAAAACAAAAGTACATCACACAGAGAATTATCCATCAACTGGAGAACCACAAGCAACAGTAAATGCTGCAATACAATACATATTATAACCAAGACATGAAAGTATGGGAGCATTGATAATAGCTTCCTAAAGATGTCAAAGTAAGCTTTTCAGAGTTAACATAGAATTTACCAGACACAGGAGAATAAAACCCTGAAGCAGCCTCTGTACACCATTAGAGGCCTCTGTACGTCGTCAGGGGCATGGCATTTAAAGCAGATAGCATGTATGCAGATTAAAGTAGGGGAGTTAAGATTGGCTGGAAAGTGACTAGGATAGTGGATGACACCTAGGTGCTGTAGGGACTTGGAATGTTATAGACAGAGATCTGAGTCCAAGGGCACCCACCAAAGAGGCCTAGGGACAGCTCTTGAAGTACCCAGGTTCTAGTGTCCTAGAATGATGAATTGAACCAGGGCCAGGAGGTAGGAAATAGAGACCAAAATAGATTATTAAAATGGAAAAACGTTCCCAACGTGGGAGTAAACTAGCAAGCTGAAGGTAAAGACTAAGAAGTCCTCTTTTAGGAGCCTCATGACCCTTAGGATATTTACACAGTAGCATCTTTACCAGAAAAGCAGTGAGCTTTTCTTGACTATGTTCTGTTTAGTCTATGAAGCCCAGATGAGAAAGGTCTTCTAGACTCTTTCTGTCAACTGGCTTCCTTTATATGTTAATCTACCCAGTCCTGTTCCCCCAGACAGGGTTTCTTTGTGCAACAGAGCCCTCTCTGTCCTGGACTCACTTTGTAGAACCAGCTAGACTTGAACTCACAGACATCTGCCTTCTCCTGAGTGCTGGGATTAAAGAGATGTGCCACCTTGGCTATATGTTAATCTTATTAAAGCTTAATCAAGTTTTCTCCACATCTACTCTTTTGTCAAAGCTGCAGTCTTGTTATGTAGCTCTGACTGACCTGGTACGCACTACACAGACAACTCTAGCCTCGTACTTGGAGCAATTCTCCTGTTTCTGCCTCTCATGTGCTGAGGTTAAATGTATACATCCTCACTCCTTGCTTGAACTTTCCCTCTGTAGGCCATGAGGGAACTCTTGAAAGTTTAGCAGATGAGAGTAGCTGTTCTTTGATTCAGAAGTCATATGGCCAATTTCAGTTTTATGTAACAGATACCAGGAACTCTCTTTGCCCATTGATATGCTTGTTAACTGTTATTACACATGCAGCCTTAGATGTTTAGGGGGAAAGTCATGTCTAAGATAAACCTTTGTGCTCCTTGTAGGTGAATTTGCAGACAAAATCTCAAGGTGCCTAGAAGTGACTAGGTAAAAAAAACTATGGGATGTCACACAAGTCTCTTCAGTGAGAAGACATTACCAAGAGAAGATAATTAGTTCTGAGGGCTTCTCAGGACAGTAATATCACTAGGACAAAGACTGTGTGCTGCAACACTGATAGTCTACTTACTGTAAAGTCAGAAAAGTCCCTTTTACTTGTGAAATATTATGAGTGCTGTTTTCATAAACTATAAATCATTTCAGTCTAAACTTTTAGATTATGTGGGGATGTGGGTAAACTTATCTCCTTAAATAGCTTAACACTGAAGTCTTTGTTTCAGTGTCTTTGTGGAATTCTGACCACTTTATGACAGATTATGCAGTATATTTTATTAATGATGCTTATCTTCCCAGCCTAGAATGGAAGTTATGTATGGCAGAGTTTTACACAGATTTATTTTACACAATCTATTGCTATGTATCTAGTAATTACTAGATTCCTGGAATATAGATTTCAATAAATGTTCATTGAATAAGTCTAGTTTCATAGTTATTTATGTGGGATTTAACTAGACCAGTTAAGTTTACCATGTTAGTACCTATTAATGGATATTTTTAACCAAAGAGTTAAATACTCTTTGAAACAACTTTATTTTATTTGATTTTATTTCATGTTTTCCAAAGGGAGTATATTTTTCAAATTGTTCATTATTATTATTATTATTATTATTATTATTATTATTATTATCATTATCATCATCATCATAATACTTGGATTCTCACTCAGGTTAAAAGTTAATAAATTTATGCCTAAATTACTGATATAGAAAACATTTGGTTTCTCTGTGTAGTCCTGGTTATGCTAAAACTTGCTTTATAGACCAGGCTGATCTCAAACTCAGAAATCTGAATGCCTCTGCCTCCCAAGTGCTGAGATTAAAAGCACAAGCCACTATGCAGGACAAAATTTTAATTGAAGTAGTAAAACTCTTTTTGGGGGTCTCAAGACTAAGAAATTGCTACATATCTCTAAAAACTCAATATCAATAACAAAACTACATTTTCGTAGATCAAATGTGGTGAATCACTTTGAGAACACGTCTAGAACAAGTGAGTATTTATTTGATTCTGTGGGAATCTTAAGTATGGTTCTTTTTTCTCCTCCCCCCACCTCTTCCTTAATAAGTCTTTCCTTTACTGTGTGCAGTTGAACAGGGTTAACTTAATGCATCACACAGCAGGAGTTTGTACTTTCCATGAAGGGGGATGGGATAAAACAGAATTAATCTCACTATGTATCTATTGCTCTGAGTTTAGAGACTCTGTTTGGAGTCATCTTTTCCTTGAGGGATGTATTAGCCAGGGTTCTCTAGAACTGATAGAGTGAATATATATATATATATATATATATATATATATATATATATATATATATATGTTATTTATTAGGATGATCTACAGGCTGTGATTTAGCTAGTTCTACAATGGCTGTCTACCAACAGAAAGTCCAAGAATCCAGTCCATGAGGCTGGATCACTCAGCTGGTCTTTGTTGGGGTCTGGGAATCTCCACACAAACCACTCAAACACTAATCTCAGTCAAATAAGGATGGTTTATTGAATGCTATACCCGAAGACTGGTCAGAGCCATGGTCTAGATTCAGGAACTGAACCATGACCCGGAATTAAGTTCCTACAGGGCTTTTAAAGCCTCAAATCTACAAACATCTGTGTCAAGTTATTTCACCAATCACGATTTGGGGATGGGGGTTTCCTTAAGAACATGTCTTTGTTATACACTTATGCTTCACATTGGTTGGAGAATTTAACCATGGCAGAGGATTAACCTTGTCTAACATTCATGTCTTAACTTGCCAACCAGGATGTCAGTTAGTCACGTACAATGAGGTCTTGGGAATTTAAACTTTACTTGACTCCTACTCAAAAAGGAAGTCATATTTCAAATAGTATCTTTTTAAAAAATTTTACTAGATATTTTCTTTATTTACATTTCAAACCCTCTTTTCTCGTTTACCCTCCGGAACCCTCTTATTCCATCCCCCTCCCCCGCTGCTCACCAACCCACCCACTCCCACTTCCCTATCTTGGCATTCCCCTATACTGGGACATCGAACCTTCACAGGCCTCTCCTCCCATTGATGTTCAACAAGGTCATCCTCTGCTACAAATGCAGCTGGAGCCATGAGTCCCTCCATGTGTACTCTGTAGTTGGTGGTTTAGTCCCTGGGAGCTCTAGGGGTAGTGGTTGGTTCATATTGTTGTTCTTCCTATGGGACTGCAAGCTCCTTCAGCTCCTTGGGTCCTTTCTCTAGCTCCTTCAGTGGGGACCTTGTGCTCAACCCAATGGTTGGCTGAGAGCAACCACCTATGTATTTGTCAGGCACTGGCAGAGCCTCTCAGGAGACAGCTATATCAGGCTTCTATCAGATTCAAATAGTTTCTTATATTGGTGCATGTGTCTCGCTTATGTTGGGATCCATCCCAGGGGCCAATTATAAAGGCAAATACCATAAAAAGCTTATACATGAGTGCAGCAAGTGCTATTCAGTAATTGGTTTGGGTCCAAGCTTACTGTGGGTAAGTATATAAAGGAGTTCTATTGACTTCTATCATGATTGGTTTCCAAGAGCACAGAATATAACAGAATATGTAATCAACTTGGACATGAGGAAATTTCCTAGTAATTGCAGAAACAACATATGAGAAAGTTTCCTTATAATATTAGTAACAGAATAAAATGGCAGGCTAGTCAGGTAATAGTTACCATCTAGGCCTTAATATTTTACCTAGGCTTAACAGTTTTCAGTATATACTAGAATCTCAAAGAAGTAGACTCTAATTTCAGTGAAAATGAAATTACCAGAGAGTGTAAGGGCAAGTCAGCAAAGCACAAAGGACTTCCTTCTTTTACGTCACTGGTTGTCCTCCAATGCTTTGACCCTTTAATATAGTTCTTCATGTTGTGGTGACCACCAATCATGAAATTATTTTTGTTGCTACTTCATTGTAGTGGTAAGTAGTTCATCTGCTTTGGCTCCCAGCAGGTCAAAAGTGCTGCACCCGCCTAAGAGCTCTGGATTCATGAATGAAACACACACACACACACACACACACACACACACACACACACACACACACCAACTAATTTTGATATGCCTTGACTAACTGAATGGCTGGACACTTCTAAACCTCCCCCCCATATACTCCCCCCCCCCAATATTATTGAGTTAACTTCTTTTAAAAATCTATATTTCATCTCTGCTACCCCAGATGCAACCAGGGGAATGGGCCCTGGGGCTACTTCTCCTGGTTCTCACATGTCAGCTGACCTTTTAGTTTAATCTTTCTGCTTTCCCATTATGGCAATTCTCCTCTCTCCCTCAGTCCCTTGCCAGTGTAATCTGAAAGTCTCACCTCCATCTCCCTGCCTAGCCATTGGCTGTATGACAACTCTTTATTATGAACTGAAACCAGTTGGGGCAGAGAGTCTCAGCATCTAGAGGCACAGCTTTTCTGACCTGAATTAAGACAAAGCTTTAGAACCAATTCCCAACACTTGATAACTGATATCTTATTACTGTTATGAATTGCAATGTAAATATTTGTATTTCCTGATGGTTGTAGGTGACTCCTGTGAAAGTGTCTTGACCCACAGGTTGAGAACTACTGTTCTATATCCTTTATATAGACTGCCACCACACACTATGGCCCAGATTTAAGGTGGATTTTCACGTCTCAAAAGATTTGGATTTAGAGTGGTTCTTCCTATTTCAAATGATTTAATTAAGAAAAAATTCTCACTTGTATATCCACCTACTTGTATTTTAGCTAGTTCCAGATGTAGTCAAATAGACAACCAAGAATAACCATTACAAAAGGTATAGTGGTAGGAAGTGCATATTCATGGAAAGGTGGGGGCTTGCATGAGAATGTCCCACACAGGTTCATATGCTTGAATACTTAGTCTCCAGTTGGTGGAATCTGTGGAAAGATTAGGATGTGTGCCTGTGTTGGGGGAGGCATATCACTGGAGGTAACTTTGAGGTTTTACAAAAGACTGGCATCATGCTCAGTCCCTCTCTCTCTCTCTCTCTCTCTCTCTCTCTCTCTGTCTGTCTCCCTGTCTTTCTGCCTCTTTGCCTCCTACTAGCAGATCAATATGTAGGCTCCCTGCTATTCCTTCTGCTATGCCTTTGCTCCACCACAAACTCTAGCCCTAACTCTAAAATTCTAAGTCTAAATGAACTCTTTCTTATATAAGTTTTCTTGGTCATAGTGTCTAATTACAGCAATAGAAAAGTAAGTAAGACAGAAGTTTGTATCACTGGTGAGTTACTATAGGCACGACCACACTATGTTTTAGACAAAGGCAGAAGGCTTTGGGACTTTGGAATGAGAACACAGTTGAACATTGTAAGCAGAGCTTAATGGAACATCTCAGTAACAGTAGTGCTGAGAACAATGTAGACTATGGAGGCACAGCTCAAGAAGCTTCAGAAGGGAACAATATCAGCCACAGGCCTATAGATCATTCTTGTGTTACTTTTGGAAAGAATGTAGCTACCTTTTTGAAAATTAATGAACAAATTTCTTTGGCTGAGGAGATTTCAAGATAGCCTAATATTGAGTGTGTCACTTGGTTATTAATAATCACTCTTATGCAGACATAAAAATAAAAAAGATCAGGTGGAACAAAAATGAAATACAAAACATGAGAAGAAAAATGGCACCAGGAAATTTGATAGAGTGAATATACTGAAAGATATGAAAAGATTACAGAAAGGTCTGCTCTGAAGTGGAATAGAGGAGGAGAGCCCTTAGTAAGACTCTACCCAATTAAGCTCCAAAACTGGTATAAAAAAAGGGCAGAAGATTTTTCACCTTCTAAAAAGCAACAACCAATCAAAGATTCTGTAAATGTGATTCAAGAGGGGAGGATTCACTCCAACCTGGTAATCAAACCTGGCAGTATTTTTCACATAGTGCTGGCTTTAGAGTCATGAAGGATTCATAAGTACAGGGGCCGTGGAATCTTTGTCTGCCTTTAAGTAGAATCACTGAGGGAAGATGTGTGGCAGGGGAGTCCCAGCATGGAGGTTCTGAGAGGTCATTGCTTGAGATTATGAAAATGAAGCCTGGATTATGCTGGAGACCCCAAGAGGCTGCCAGAATCATGAGACATCTTCCAAGGAGAGTTTCCTGCTGGGTTGTGGTCTTACTTTGGTCCAGTATTTCCTCACTATGCCCCCAGTTTTCCCTTTTGGAATGGTGGTATATATTCTGTGCCATTGTATGTTGGAAGTATGTAATTTGCCTTTTAATTTTACAGGGGACTACAATGAAGAGACTCTAGACTTTGGACTTCTAATCTGTGTTCAGACTATAAAAGACTATGGGAACTTTTGGGGCTGGACTAAATGCATTTCTCATTGTGAAATGGCCATAAGCCTACGGAGGGCCAGTAGCAGAATGTGGTGGTTTGAATAAGAATGGTCTCTGTAAGCTCATATATTTAAATACTTGTTCTACAGTTAGTGAAACTGTTTGGGGAGTATTCGGAGGCTTAGCCTTGTTGGAAGAGCTGTGTCTCTGGGGGACAGTTCTGAGCTTGCAAAAGACTTAGATCACTCCCAGTGTGCTCTCTACTTCCTGCTTGTCTGTCTAAATATAATTTTCAGCTATTCCCATTGCCATTCCTTTGTTCTGCTGTCATGGACTCTAATGCTTAGAAACTGTAAGCACCAAATAAATTCTTTTTCTGTACATTGCCTTCCTCATGATGTCTTATCATAACAATAGAAAGTAATTAAGACAGGTGGGTGAGGAGAAAGTAGGAAAGGGGCAGTCACTACCTAAAGCCTCCTGTTGTAGCTACCAGCCTGAATAGTGAAGGGTCACACTCTCCTAAGACTATTAAAAAACTTTTCAATGTTATTGAAAATCAAGACTAATAATTGAAGCCTTTTTTTCTCTACTCTGAAGCTTCCATTCTGTTCATTCAATCTTTTTCTTTCCATTTGGTTTCTCTACATCCACTGAACTACACATCAGAATTTGCTTTCATATTCAATCTTGTTTGGTTACTTTTGGAGTTTATTCTTTTACATTATTTTATATTTTTATAGTTGTTTATATTGAACCTATGGCTTTATGTTTCTTCATTGTTTTCTTTTTTCTTTCTTTTTTTGGTTACAAACAAATATTATTTTGCTATTTGACTTTCTAGAAAAAGTCAAGATTCATACATGAAGGGCCTTTCAATCATTTGTTTTCCTGAGCTGGTAGCTGCTGTCTGAGAATATTTTGGGATGATGTTTCATTCAGTTTCCTTTTGGGACCTTTTCTGGATCCATCTCTCCCTCCTTGTCCTGATTATAGGATTTGTCAGCTATGTTCCATATTAACATTCTGACTCCTTTAGTACAAACCCCAGAATAAACACTAGGAGTATCATGTATAGTTGTTAGCTGGAATGAAAATTGAACTTTCCCAGCTCATGGTGAAATAGATTTGAAGGCCCACATGTTTATTTTCACAATTCTCCACTTTGATGTGGGAGACATATACTGTCTGCACTTTATCTCAGTGTACTTTCATAATTCTAATGAGAATGAAATATGAGACATGTAGTCCTTCATAAGGAGCCTCTATAGAGCACCACTGACCCCACAAGAAAGCTTTGGCGTCCACTTTGTGTTAAACTAGATGCTGGGAAAGTAATGTTGAAAAGGACAGACAGCTATCTTTGCCTCAAGTAGCATGATGTAGACAACCAAACAGAGGGCAGAAAACTAAACAGAGAATTATTTTCTGAAATGGTAATTATGGAGAATGCAGTTCAATATGGGAGCACCTTTGAGGAGCACCAACCAGATGCAGTGAAGAGTAGAGAGACCAACCTATGGGGAAATCTTAAATGAGCCTGGGAAAAACCCCAACTGTCTACATAAAGAGTGAAAAGGTGGGCAAAAGAGAGAGAGACAAACTCACCATGTACAAACTTCAGCATAGTTTCTCAGTTTCTACACTGATGGACCACTGTAGCACTGTATACCTGCTGCCCCATGCATCAGTCCACATCTACAGAGGTAGCTGAAGAAGGATACTCGCCATCAGCATAGCCATGTAAGGATTTCAGCAGATTTTGATGGAGAAAGAAGTTATAGACTCTAATATTCAACTATCTGAGCTAAGCCCTGCCAGGGCTTTACAATGCTTTCCCAATAATCTAGATGTCTATTATAACTGTGTACATGTTCCATATGCACAGGAATCCTTACAGCAGCCAAGTCAGATGCCTGGGAACACAGGAAAACCAACCAAGCATGTCCATAACCTAGGGAATTTCCCCCTTTATTCACACAGAGAACACCTGCTTATTATTTCAGAAAGTTTGAAAAGCTAAAATATGAAATTAAAATCAATACTATGCTACTCAACAACTTAAATTCTATTAACTTCTTTGTGTACTTAATTTTAGTTTTTATGTGTGTTAATTTTTGTGCACTTTTTTTCATTTAAAATTTACACATTCCTGCTTTTAAAATGTGGAAAATACAGAATAGTAGAAAGAAAAGTTAATTAAGAATTGTACTACTCAAAGCCATTGTTTTTAAATGATACTAATTTTAAAATTATATTTACTTATAAACAACTGAAACTCTCTTTTTGCCATTTCAGAGTTAAATTAAGCTAGCAGAAAAATTACCTCATTAAGCCACATGAGAGAGAACTGCAGGTGAAAAAACTATACTCCTGTATGACTAATTTGCACGTAGGCCAGCAAGAACGTGTTTTAAACCTCTGTGCCAGTTCTCAATAACTATGTCCTTCCAAGGTTAATGGCTATTGAAAATACCAAGAGAAGACTGGAAACATACTTACTTTGCAGTGCATTAACATTGTGAGCTTGTTAACTTGCCTTCCTCCCTCTCCAGACTGCCCCACCCAGTAATACCCAGACCTACACTGGATAGCTGCTTGAATGGGGAGAAAGCCCCATTGTTTTCAAGAGAGTTTTCTACCCTGTGTCTGTGGACCTGGGTTCTCTTAAAAAAAAAAAAAGTAGGTGAATGGAGAGGAAATGGCCACAGTCACGAGGAGTTTTGTGTAACAAGTTTGGAATCCAGAACAACTCCATTTGTGGAAAATGACCAGAATGCTACATGGAAATACAAAGAGATTATCTAGAGTTTTCTTTAGCCCCGTGGGACCTTCCCACCCTCCTTTTTATATAGATGGGCATAAGAGAGCAGATGTCGCTCCACACTTCTGTTCCACCCTATTATCAGGAAGTTACGCTTACTGTGTGGACTCTCATGTACCAGTGATTCCCCGTGCTCTCTTACCTTCTCTGGGGGACAGTACAAGTCTGTAACCTGTAAAAAGGGATGCTCGGAACAAGCCTCTTCGCATATGATTGAGAGGGAAGGGATGCTCGGAACAAGCCACTTCTCAGATGATCAAGAGGGAAGGGATGCTCGGAACGAACCACTTCTCATATGATCAAGAGGGAAGGATATGACCAGACCTTCTATTGCACCTTTTTGTATATCGCCAAGCTAGGAGAGTGGGAAAAGCCCCGTACATCTTTTTTCAACCCCTGGCTACATTTAAGAAACTGAGGCAGCCCTCCTCAGGAAGAGCTTAGTGAATCCTTTCCTCTATCTACATCTTTGTGATCCCCTAACCAACACTCCAAACAGCACACAGAGGAGATAGTACTTGGTTATTAAAAGATAAAACTGGTCCCAAGCCCATCAAAACAGAAGCACAAACCTTAGCGAATGTTACTGTGTAAAATTACCAAGATTTAAAAATTATACTAGTGATAGATTTATTGTAGCTTATATGTACTTTACATGTAAGTAAATAATTTTTTGCGGAAAAAAAGACTAGGGTCTGTCTGGGGAAATAGCTTGGTGAGTGGTTGCTGTGCAAGTATGAGGACATGAATTCACAGCACCCATGTATATAAAACAAAAAGTCAGGGATTGTAGCCTGCATCTGTAACCCCAGTGAAGACACAGCTAGAGACAGATGTGGCCAGGGAGGGCAGCTCAGACTAGCTGAAACAGGAATCTTTGGGTTTGTGGAGAGAAAAGGAAGATGGAAAAGCAATCAGGAGACAATGAATAACAGCTTCCACACACACGAGGGCAAGTGTACCCATTCACACACACACACACACACACACACACACACACACACACACACACACATATAAGCATAGAAAAAATAAAACTGTAGTATCTGGTGCCTTTGGAGTGAGAGGCTGTCTTAGTTAGGGTTCTCTAGAGTCACAGAACTTAGTCTCTATGTAGTAAAGGGATTTATTGATGACTTACAGTTTGTAGTCCAACTCCCAACAATCAACTCCCAACAACAGTCACGGCAGCAGCTGTGAATGGAAGTCCAAGGATCCAGCAATTGCTCAGTCCCACAAGGCAAGCAGGCGAAGCAGAGAGAGCCTTCCTTCTTCCAATGTCCTTATATAGGTCTCCAGCAAAAAGTATGGCCCAGGTTAAAGGTGTGTGCCACCACACCTTTAACCCCGGATGACCTTGAACTCATAGAGCTTTCTATGTTAATCCTGTGGGATTCGTAGCCACTATTCCTCAAGGTCTCCATGCCAAGATTCAGGTCAGAAACTTGTATCTCTCAGCCTCCAGATTAGGGCCACAGGTGAGCCTTCTAATTCTGGATTGTAATTCATTTCAGACGTAGTCAAGTTGACAACCAGGAATAGCCACTACAGAGGCTATATGTAACTTACCCTTAGATGTTAGAAAAAAACTGTATTTCTCTGCCGTCTGGATAGAATGTGACTGAGCAAGAGAGTCCAAGGTAAAGACAGTGAAAGGAGCCAGTTGAATTCATGCAACTTTTTTTCAGGTTTGATATTCTTCAAAGAGTCAACCTATAGTCTATCAGGCAACATATGCTATCTTAACCTTTACCAAAATAAAAAGTTTCAAGAATATACAAATTCAGAGGAAAAATAAAAATAATTTTGTATCTTTACTTGTTAAAAATTACCATTATTTTGTCATTGGAGACTAGACTACCTCCAAAAGCACAGAGCATCCTTTGTGCCTTCCATCTTTTGGTAGCTGTGCAAATTCCCTTGGGCAAATATCTCCCAGGCTCCAGAGTTTTTCTCTGTCATTCCTCAAGGGACATACTTCCCACCTCAGATTTCCAGCACTACCTGGTGGTGAGTTCTAAAGTTCTGGATGTGGGTCTGAACTGATCTTTGGACAGTTTTGAAGTGTAATTTGAAGAAACACAGAGCATGTAACATACAAGGAAGTCACCTGACAAGAATGCCCACACGGTACAACAGCAGTGTACAAAAACATAAAGCAACAGTAAATGTCCATACAACTTCATGTCTTTAAGCGTATATTGGCTAATACAGATGAGAGCACAGCTATAAATCTGACATATCTAGAGGACCTGAGCTGAGGAGATAGCTCGGTCTATAAAGTGCTTGTCATGTGAGCCCGAGGAGCCAAGTTTGATCTTAGCAGCAAACACAGTGAGCTGGGCACATGTAATTCCAGCACAGGAGGAATGAGGACGATTGGATACATGGGACTTGTTGACCTAATCAGTAAGTCGTAGGTCCCACTGGGAGACCCAGTATCAGAACACAAGGCAGACAGCTAGTGTTCTGGTATGATACAATGCTCAGTGCTGACCTCTGATCTTCTCATACCTATACCCGCCAGTGCATAAGCACAGATGGGTAGGAACACACATACACATGGGTAGGAATACACATGAATTCTATGCTAAATCTATACTACTGAATACTGTATCATTCAGGATTAGAGTGGAACACTTGAACTAATGGTGCGCTTAAGTGTGGGGATGGATAATCAATGTCCCTGGAAATCAGCTTACGTACATAGAAAGAAATGCTAAGCATGCCCAAGGTCTGTAGAACATACATGAAAACATACTGAGGAGAAAAGAGTTCTGAAGTTACCCGCAGAAGCTTGTCAGTGACAGGCTGTTGGGGGGGGGGGGGGTTGTAAGTATAGCTTGAACCAAAGTTTCTCGTCCACAAGCAGTAATCAGGAAAGCAGTTTCAGAGGAGGAAAAGGGCACTCCAGATGCAGACAGGGCCCAAGCTCAGGGGAGTCACTCGTACCCTTCCTTCATGCTTTTTCAATCAAGCCAAACCTACCTAGGGTAACATTTGTTTTTCTTAAGTTGAACCCAACTGATTTGGTACTTTAGTCACAACTTTAAACTTATTTTTTTTTGAGCATTTAATATTATTTTTTATTGAAACACTTGGAACTTTAATTCAGCTAACAAAACCCAACACAAATATTTATAGATTGATTATCAGCTAAATAGATATTAGTATCATGGAGTACTGCTCAGCGAACTCGTGTCAGCTGCAGCAATCTGTGTCATGATTGTGATGACGGTTATACTTTGTATGTGCGGGTCAAAACAAATGGAACAGTACTCATAAACATAAAAGATTAGATTAGCTAAATACCTCAACCAAACTGATTTACAACAAAAATAAGAGTGTGAAACCAAGATATTCCAGGAGAAGGCGAAAGCCATCAGGCAATTCTGAGGGCTTGTCAGCAGTGTGTGAAACTAGGTAGATTCCAAAATAAACCAAATAAATAGTGTGTATTCTTCTGAGAAAACAATCTAAACAGAGACATCCTCAACTTTGCCACATGACTGGGTATTCCTAGCTGATGACAGAAATCGTCTCAAGCAAGCCAACACAACACAGCAAAACTAACTCTAAACCAGCAACTCCGAGAAGAAAATTCTTCAGTAGGAATGGACATCTCCCATTAGAGTGGAACTTTAGAGGAGAGACAACAGCAAAGAGCATCCTTTTCAGATTTGTTTCTTGTTCTCACCCAGTCCAGCACTAGCCACAGGCAACTCTGTTCCTGACAATGATGACTATTGCCTAGTGAATATTTACCATGCAAGGATTAATATAGCCTCTCTGTATATCTGTATGTTTTGCAAGAAGAGGCACTTCCAGCCATTGCTGCTGGCTTTTCTCAAGGACATAGACATTTATCACATGACTCAGCAGTACTTCTCCTAGGCTTTAACCCGAGGGAAACAAACAAATGGTCGTAGAAAATCCTGAGCGTAAGTCTTTTTTATTTCTGTCTAGACTAATAAAGATCATGCTTTCGTGTGGAACAGTGGTCAAGGCTGCTCAGTGCCTCCCATAACATGTCAGGCTCTCTATCCTCAGGGACCTTCCCCCTATAGCACAGCTGACTACGTGACTAGTTAACAGTTGACCTTACTTGCCTTCTTTGTATCACACTGTGGAGTCAGAATCCACGAACTAACATACATGCTGATGTTCTGGGCACAAGTCCTGCTGCAGTAACCTATACTTTGTTATGACTCAGGTGTCTCATGTTTTTTTTGTCATAATCCATGACTAATTTGTTAACCTGCAAGTAGGATAAAATGCCAGATTCTGAGGGCTCCAGATATAAGACACTGCATTACATAGGCATGATTACTCATTATAACAAGCTCATGGAGGTGTGGGGATTTAGAGACTGAAGGACTTGAGATTTAGGGAACTGAAGAATGGTGTAAAGGACACGCACTAAAGAAGTGCCAACAGAAAGTGGTAGCTGGGACCGTAAGTGCAGGTGTAGTGCTGAATCTAGAAGACAGCTGTCCGTGAAGGACAGAGGTCAGGAGTGTCTGTGATAATTGACTTGCTTTAATCACCAGTGCTATGTGTTTGGAGATGGGGACTGAGGGGAGATAATTAGAACATAGGGGCTTCGCCCTCCTAAATGAATTGATGCCATCACTCTTGGGATAGTCTAAGTTCCATGGGAGTCCAGCTCTGTACTCCTGAACATAAAAGTTAGCAGGGAAGTATGATGTGACAACTTAAGCTAAGAGTTCTAGTTAAGTGGCAATTCAAATGATCACAGTCTCTCAGGAAGAAGTAACAAAAACAAAACAAAACAAAACAAAACAAAGTCTCAGATTGCTTTTCCTTAACTGGTTTTCTTGTGCTATAAACACCACCAGAGACTAAATAATTTACCACAAGTAAGTTTGTTTTGCTTATTGTTCTGGAAACTGGAACTCTCCAGAGCACAGAACCTCAGTCTATCAGTATCTGATCCTGTATGAAGACAGAGTGAGGAGTGAGTTTATGGGGTGAATTAACTGGAGTGGGAGTGGCAAGTGAGCAAAACTTCGACCTTCCTTCTTCCTTGTCCCACTTTATCTCTACTGTCATTAGGCACTGCTGCTTGCACTGGGTGGATCTTCTCAAGGCAAGGTGAAAAGAGACTCCCTTCCGCCTCTCCCAGCCCCCAAGCCTGCTCAGATGATTCTATATTGTGGCAAACTGACTTTTAAAACCACCCATCACAGGAGCCTGATATAGCTGTCTCCTGAGAGGCTCTGCCAGTGTCTGACAAATACAGAAGTGGAAGCTGACAGCCAACCAATGGACTGGGCACAGGGGTCCCAGTAGAGGAGCTAGAGAAAGGACCTAAGGAGCTTAAGGGTTTGCAGCCCCATAGGAGGAACAACAATATGAACCAACCAGTACCCTCAGAGATCCCAGGGACTAAACCACCAACCAAAGAGTACACATGGAGGGACCCATGGCTCTAGCTACATATGTAGCAGAGGATGGCCTTGTTGGACATCAATAGGAGGAGACACCCTCGATCCTGTGAAGGCTCGATGCCCCAGTGTAGGGGAATGCCAAGGCAGGGAAGCAAGAGTGGGTGGGTTGGTGAGCAGGGGGAGGGGAGAGGGGATAGAGGAGTTTTGGAGGAGAAACGAGGAAAGGGGATAACATTTGAAATGTAAATAAAGAAAATATCTAATAAAAAGAAATAAAAAACAAACAAACAAACAAAATAAACCACCCATCACACCCATTCCATACAAAATGGAGAAGTTTTTCCTGGAGGCTGCTCTTAGCAGGAAACCTTTCTATCTGTTGGCTGCTGCAGGTGCCCATAGTTCCAGACGAAGAAGGGAAAGCATTCCATCCGCTACTCTTCAATTTAGTAATCATCGTCATCTCTTCTCTCCAATAGACACACGTGAAAACGCAAGACAGAACTCAGATCATCTTAAGTGTGGAATTTTAGAGGTGTCCAAAAAAGTGACCCCCCAAAGGTTTATAAGTCACGTATTGTGTGCTTTCCA